>CAKNXH010057824.1:153459-180675 GCA_932178445.1 Andricus quercusramuli
ATATATATATATATATATATATATATATATATATATATAACATAACTATAATTTCCCATTATAATTCTTCAAAATTGTAGAACAAGTTGTAATAAAATGGGTTGGAATCTCCCCCAGCATATATTACATAATTTTTCCCGATTTTTTCGCCCATTTCTTTTTATTAAATAAATCTATACTGTCATTTTCACTGTTCAAGGTTGAAGAATTTTCACAGTGTGAATCTATAAAATTGAAACACTTTAAATTTTAATTTTTAAAACTGAAGAATTTTTAATTGGTAGTCTTGAAAATTGAACTGTTCAAATAATACTTTAAATTATACATCATTCCAAAGTATACACATTAAAAATAGAAGAATTTTCAATTGAAAAAATTTGAAATTTTCCATGGTAAATCTTCAGAATTGAACCAGGAATTTCCCCCTCCCCCCCAAAAAACGATCAAAATTACGTTTTAAACTATAAAGTTCAAAATCAATGAACCTTCAATTGTAAATTTTAAAAATAGAAGACTTTTGAATGCGAATCTTTGAAATTGAACTATTCAATTTTTTCATCCATGTCTTATTATTAATTTTAAACTGTAAACATATCAAATTAATTAATTTTCAATTGCAAATCTTAAAAAGGCCAGAATTTGAAATTGGAAATCTTAAAGATTGTAAATCTTCAAAATGAAACTATTCAAAAAAAAGTTCAAAATTACATACCTTTAAAACATAAATCTGGGAAATTGAGTAATTGTTCCCGAGTCGAAATTTAGGCCCTACTTAGAACCTATAACTCCTACCTTAGTAGATGCTGGAGTAGCAAAGTAGTTTCAAAATAAGCAACGATTTCAATTCAATTTATACCCTACTTTGACGCTAAAAATGTCAGAAATCGGCCGTTTTTCCACGTTTAGCGTCAAAGTAGGGTCTAGATTAGAACCTACATTGGTGCTCCAGGCCCTACCCTACATTGGCGCTCCAGACCCTACCTTGATGCTCCACCCCCTACACTGGCAATAATAATAATAAGAATAATAATGGCGTAATTTCGGTAATGGTTATAAATTTTTACTATGGGTTCCCTTCTCTGCAGAAATACTTCCACTATCAACTATACCTCAGGAACTTAATTTAGAAGTCGTTTTTTCTTGCTTTTAGAGATTTAAAAAAAAGTTACTCTGCTTATATGACAAAAACTTTTTTGATATTCAAAATAGAACAATATGATATCTAGAGTATTTGTTCACGTCTTTGAGACTCCTCGATCGACATATTGTTGAACCTTCTATGACTCAACAGTACCGATTTATAAAGTTTCAAAAAAATGGTTTATTCTGTTGACATGACAAAAACTTTTTTCGATGTTCAAAAGACGAAAATAGTATATGTAGTCTATTTGTTTACGTCCTTGAGACGCGTCGATTGACCTATTGATCAACCTTTTATAACCCACCTAAACCGATTTATGAAGTTTCAAAGAAATTGGTGTCTTCTGTTTATATGAGAGAAACTTTGTTCCTATTAGGAATACTACAGTGCTGTGTCTGGCATGTTTGTGCGCGTCTCCAAGACACGTCGAATAACCTATTGACGAACCTTCTATGACCTCTTATGATCTAGCAATACCGATTTATAAAAACATATATTGTTTATATTGTTGATATGAGGAAATTTTTTTTAATATTGGGAATATAACAGTAATGTATATGATATGTATTTAGTCGCGTCTTCGAGACGCATCGATTGCCCAAATTAGGAACCTTTCATGACCTACCGTAAACTACCAATATCGTTTTTAAATTTTGAAACAAAATTATTTTTCTTGTTTATAAGAGGATTTTCTGGTATTGGGAATATAACAGTAGTGCATTCGATGTAATTGTTCGCATCTTCGAGATGCTTCGATTGATCTATTAACAAACTTTCTATGATCATTCTTGATCAATCAGTTAGCTACTTAGAAAGTTAAAAAAAATAGTTACATTGTTTATGTGAGGTTTCAATTTGCAATAAAAAACTACTGTAGGTTAGGAAGTTGCTAATTGTAACAGAACAAATAAATTGACAATTTGGTGGGCCCTCTGATTTTCGGTAAGACAGAAACGATTGACAAATATTGAAAGTATCCATTTTTTTCTCTTGTTAGGGAAAAACCTTACTCTACGAGGAAGAAAATTAATTTGATACTTATGAGAAAGCTAAAATCTCATAAAATCAGCACAAATGAATACACCCATCGTGAATACATCCACAGTACGCCGCAGCGGTATTGTATAGTGCTTTAAAGTTCCAGTAGTTATTTCAAAATTTTTAAGAAAGACTGATTTTATAGATATTTTTTTACAAAATGATGGAAGAAAATCTGAACTTTAACGTTTTTCTATAATTTTGGATACATTGCCCCATGTAACAGATCGTACCATTTTTTCAAACTCCCTCCCCTCTAAAAGTTGTTACGTAATTTATGGATGACCCCTTATTAATTTCCAGGAAATATTAACAGAAACTTTGAAATTTCTTCCAAACTTAGAATCGCTTGATGTTATTATTTCCGAACGAATTTTCTGGCACTCGAAATTACCCTTCTTTCCGAAGAAAGAAAGTGCAATTTTTTCTTTTGTGCCACCAGACGCGGTCCATATTCCTCTAGACCCGAAGACTCCGGATTAGTTTCGAAAGTTTTTCAAGTAGATTTAAAAGTAACTTTTACACACTTCAATTTCCTCGCAACTTTTCGGAAACTTTAGTAAAACCTATTGAGGGAGAATTCCGTTATGTTGATTGCATTGTTGGGAATCTTTGGGATGAAAAATTAGGCCCTTCAAGAAGGATCTTGAAGAAAAGATATTAACACAGTAAATGCCAGTTGATCAATTTGATCCCGAAAATGGATCAAAGTGATATACAACATTTTTATAAACGAAAAATTATTAAGGTTCGACGAATACTTGAACGAACGAAGCACTTTTTGAAGGAAAACAAAAAATTATTTCCAGAGCCATAAAGATTTTTAGTCCGTATATAGGAAAATTAGAGTTTTTCTTTCACTCTGAAATTCAAAACTTTCTTTTGTTCTTTAATAATACAGTCGACAATATTCTGTTCCTAACGTTCTGACCAAATGTTTTAAAAATAACAAAAGGATTCTTTTCATAAACCCTTGACGATATTAAATGAGGTTCTATGTTCTATATTTCTGAATGCTTTTACGCATTATTGATTAACGTGGAATGTTAGTTCTAATTTTTTTGTAATGTTGGTAAATAATTCTGTTCTTAACATTTTGTTACATTTTTGTATATTAAATTTTTTCTTAAGTTTCCAGGGAAAATTTTAATTTTTTTTTGGATAAATTATTTTAAAGAAAATATTTAGAAATATTTCAAATGATTTCCAAAAATGTTGGAAAATAATATAGAAGATTTGAAAGCAACATATTAGAATGTTGAAAAGCTTTAAGAGATTCAAACATGTTCTTTAGGTTTCTCGGAATTTTTTAAAATAATTTTTGATATTACAGCATTCATTTTCAGAGGATATTTCGAATCATTTCAAAAAATTCCAAAACATTTTCAAGATATTCAAAAAAGAATTTTGTAGATTTTTAGGCAATTTTTATAATTCTGCAGAATTTTTTCAATATTTGAGGAAAAATCGAATATTTTTAAGTGGTATTTAGAAGTTTTAAACAATTTCAGAAAAAAATAGAAAATTTCAAAAGATTCAAAACAAAACCTAGATTTTCACAGATTAAAAATAAAATTCTGAAGTTTTTGAATGATTTTGAAAGGTTTCAAGATGATAAAAAAATGGTGTTAAGATTCATGGTATTATTTAAACTAATTATTTATATCGAAAAATTTATTCGAAGAGAATATTTGTATAGATTATAAAAACTTAGAAAAGATTTCTAAAATGGTCAAAAATGAATCCGGAAGATTTAAAAGCAATCCTATGAATAATTCGAGTCAGTTTGAAAGATATTTGAAATTTTTCGAAATTTTGAAGAGATTAATAATATTTTAAAACTTTGAAAGATTTCCGAATATTCATAAAATATTCTCAAATTTTTTCCAAGTATCAACAAGTCTTAAATATCCTTCAAATTAATCAAAGTTTTCCCTAAAATTTGGTAAAATCCTGTAAAATAAAAAATAATTTCTTAGAGTTTTTCTAGATACTTTTTTGACATATTTGAAATCTCAAAAGTTTGTTTGAATTTTCTCGAGAAACATAGGTAAATTATATTTATATAAACTTAAAGCAAATGAAAAATGAAGATTAAAAAATAGTCATTCGAATTTTGTATTGTTTGTTGAAAATGATTTTATCCTTGGAATTATAATTTGCCTAATTTTTTTGTATTCTTGACGGGAAAAACTTTTTTTTGCAAATTCAACAACTTTATTGAAAATTCATCTTTTTTGTAGAAATTTTATTTTTTTGCATTAAAATTGCAAATGCTCGGTTTAAAATTAAAATCTTTCTTGCCTGTAGATTCAGCTATTTTGTTGAAAATTCGTCTTTTTGGATGAACGCAAATCTTTTTGATTTGGATATTTGTCTATTTGTAATATTTTCTAGTTGAATGATTAACTATTATATTTTTGGTTGAGAATTCGTTTTTCTTGGTTGAAAATTCAATTACTTGGATGAAAGTTAAACTACTTTGTTAGAAATTCACTTGCTTGGTTGAAGATTTATGATTTCAGTTGCAAAATGTTTTTGGTTAAAAATGTAACCATTTTGTACAAAATTTGTCTTCTTTGGCAGGAAATTAATTTTCTTGGTTGAAAATTCATCTTGTTGGTTGAGGATTCAACTATTTTGTTGATTTTTTAAATGAATTCAACTGTTTCTTATTTATAATTGAAACAATTTTGGATTGAAATATGAACTATTAAATTTTGTGTTAAGAATTATTTTTTGTTTGTTTCAAAATTCAACTATTTGGTTGAAGATTAACTTATTTGTTGACATTTTCATTTGACATATCTCAATTTTTCAAAGATCTTTTTGAATTTTCTCAACAATCTTAGAAAATTATATGTCTATAACCTTAACATCAAATAATAGAATTAACTTAAAAAATGAATAGTAGTTGTAGGAATTTTTTTCTTTGTATTCAAAATTACCTTGCCTATCAAGTCAAGAAACTACTGGTGCGCCTAGCGCTCGATTAATGATGCTAGTGTTATAACAAATGCGTAAATCAACGGTTTGATGTCCCGGGGTTCATTGTAGAGTCGTTTTTAATTTCGGATCCATTTTGGAATTGAGGTATTTCCATGTAGGACATGTCCGGAATTTGAAAAATGTTTTTCAATCTTTTTGAATGGATTTAATTAACAGATAGAACGACAGATGGAAATTGGAGGTGTACATGTGTATTACGCGATTAGCCCCTGAAATGTTGATTGGTGTCAATGTTGATTAAAAACATTTGTACGTACGATGCTGGTTTAAGTAGGATGTCTGCCTTTTACGTACGACTTGACGAAATTACAAGCTCATACCACAGAAGTTACCGCTATCCACTCATTGCTTGGTAAAGATTGCGAGCACGTACATATATCTTCAAGTACGTGCTCTCTAGCCATATTGCTTTGAAAGATTCTACGATCCTATACGGGCTTTTCTGAGTTTCTAAACTATTTTAAAATCTATAAAGGCGCCGTTCAAAATCTACGTCACGCAATTTTCAAAACTTTTCCCACCCCTCCGCTTCTTCGTCACAGATCATCACCCAAAGTTTGGCCCCCCCCCCCCCCCCCCCGAGGGTGACGCTACTAATGCGAACACCCCCTCCCCTTTTTTAGGCAACATTTTTTCTTCGATTTCATTTGATAAACGACCAAAATAAAAGACAAAACATAATATTTTAACAGAATCTACTGCCCAAAATGCTATCTCTCAAAACAGGAGAAATAGGGTGATTTTGCACGGAAATAGGGGAATAAATTCTTTTTATTAAAATTCATGTTTAGGTGCCATATTGAATTCAATATAAAACCCTTAAGATTTTAACTAGAAATTTATTTCATTTTCAACCAAATAGTTGAATTTTCAACCAAAATACACTGAACTCTCGGTTACAGTCCAGTTTCGGAGATTGCCTAAAAATATCTTGGCCAAAAATCGGGGGGATCCAAACGTAAAGAGTCAGGGTCGTCTGAACCGTTTCCAATTAGAATACATTATATTGCGGAATGTCCGCATGTGAGTACCCGCGCATTGCGCCTTCCCACTCCGCTGCTGGTTTTTTTCAAACAAAATTCGCAACTGTCTCTCGCCCTGCGGGCTGAGTAATTGCGTGAGGTAGCAGTTCTAGGAAGGCCGAGACCGGGGGGACAGAATCCGAGAACTGGGTTTAGATGAATTTTCAACAAAACAGTTGAGTTTTTTAACAAACAAAAAAAAAGTTTCAGACAAAAAAGTTGTATTCACGGCCAAATAGCTGAACCTTCAAGCGAAAGTCTAATGGTCGAATTTTCAAACAAAGAAAAATTAACTTCACCCACTAACAGTTTCATTTTCAAGCAAGTAATCGAATCTTCAAGCCAGAAAGACGACGTTTTTAGCAGACAGTTGAATTAACAACCAAGAACTTTTTAATCCAAGCTAAGAAACCATTAATTTTCAATCAAAAAAATATGAACGTTCGATATGAGAAGACAAATTTCCAACAAAGCAGTTGAATTTTCAACAATATAATTAAATTTTCTATAAAATTGTTTACTTTTAAACCACATAAGTTGAATTTTCGACTTACAATGATGAATTTCCAACCAAATGTTAACATTTTCAAGCAAAAAAGAGTTATCATCAACTACAAACAGTTGAATTTTTAAACAAATACTCGAATCTGCAAGCCAAAAGACGATTTTTTTAGACAGTTTAATTTTCAACCAAGAATTTTTCAATTTAAAAAAAAAAGAATCAGAAGAAGTTAAATTTTAGAACAGAAAAGATCACTTTTTAACAAAACAGTTGAATTTTCAACAATATAATTAAATTTCAAACAAAATAGTTCAATTTTCAACTTAATGTTTGAATTTTGAACTAAAAACGATGAATTTTCAAACATATGGTTGAAGTTTCAAAACAAGAAAGACTAAACTTCCACCAAAAACAGTAGCATTTTCAACCAAAAAGTTGAATCTTCAACTATTATTAAAAAATGTTGACGGAGTAGTTCCACTTTGAAACAAGCACCCGAGTCGAAATTTAGGCCCTGCTTTGAACCTATAACTCCTATCTTAGTAGGCGCTGGAGCAGCAAAGTAGGTTCAAAATAAGCAGCGATTTCAATTCAATTTAGACCCTACTTTGACGCTAAAAACGTCCGAAATCGGCCGTTTTTCCACGTTTAGCGTCAAAGTAGGGTCTAAATTAGAACCTACATTGGTGCTCCAGGCCCTACCCTCCATTGGCGCTCCAGGCCCTACCCTCCATCGGCGCTCCAGACCCTGCCTTGATGCTCCAGCTCCTACACTGGCAATAATAATAATAAAAATAATAATGGCGTAATTTCGGTAATGGTTATAAATTTTTATTATGGGTTCCCTTCTCTGCAGAAGTACTGTCACTATCAACTGTACCTTAGGAACTTAATATTGAAACAAAACTCGTGAAGTATACAATTCTTTGTTTGTAGTGTTTTTTATCATATAATTTGAGAACTTATTTGTCACTAGTCCGTTTGTGACTAGTCCAACAATTTTTTATTTGATTGTTTTGTCCGTAACCTCCAAATTTGGTTGTCTTTCGCAAGTCGAAAATCTGATTTATATTCTTTTATGTCTACTTGGGACGATAGCATTCGATAACTCAAGGCTCAAATGGAAACTTTAGTTTCAGTTTTGTAAGAAAATTAACATTTTTACAAAGAATCCTTTTCTTTTTGCTTACAGATACTTTATTAGTGCTAATATCGAGAAACTTACCGATTCACATAGTCGCAAACCAATTCAGTTTAAAAAATCTTAATCTGCAAATGACAGATACGCAATGCACGGAGTCGCCTTTTCAATGGGTTCTTGTTTCCTGGGTGTAGCTTCTAGATATTCAAAGTAGGGCCTGTAGGTTTAAACGGAGTCAAAGGAGGCTCTAATGTTTCATTCTCTAGGAGTAAAAACCTCAAAGTAGGGGCTATAGGTTTAAATAGCGTCAAAGCAGGTTCTAATGAGGAGCTGTAGGTTCAAAGTAGGGTCTAAATTTCGACTCGGGCAGTTAAAATTTTCAATAAAGAAGATTAATTTTCTACAAAAAAAAGATAAATTTACAACAAAATACATCGACTTTCAACAAAATTGTTAAATTTTCAACTAAAAAGGATCAATCTTCATTCAAAAACTGAGAAGCTAACCTTTAAATTTGAAAAATTTATTTTCCACAAAAAAACGAATTTACAAAAAAAATACGTAAAAGGGTAAATTCTTAATGAAAACTTTAATAGTTTAATGTGCAACTAAAAACTGTCAATTTTCATTCAAAAATGGATTCGTTAAATTTTCTAATGAAAAATTAATTTCGACCAAAAAAAACGAATTTTCAACAAAATAGTCAAATCTTTAACCTAATAGTGGAATTTTTAAATAATAATACATCAATTCTGAGCAAAAAATATAATGTTTGAATTTTCAATAAAAAGAATTAACATGTAAAATAAAACCGCTAATTTAAATTTTTTCAAGCATTTCAAAAAATGGTCATTTATATTTATATTTTCCATGTGTGCTGTCACATTCTGTGTTAACCCCATCCCTCTGGAAGTGTGACGTAATTTTCGAACGGCCCTAAATCTAGCACGGACTCAAGCTTGAAATGTCGGCAAATGCAGGTAAAAGTAATTTACGCTGAAAAAATCGTTTTTTTTAGCATAGAATGTTTGAATAGCATAACAAATGCTTAGCTTAGCCCAGACTGGAACCCTCGAATGCTCTAAATGTCTTCAAATATCGGTAAGAGAAATCTATGAGTAAAAACTTGTTTCTTGAGAATAGGATGTTATTCTCCTCTCCTATTTTTTCTTCCTCACTTTTTCCTTTCGCAATTTTATTATACACTGAATCTACGTATACGAAAAACAAAATAAAAGTTTTTTAATCTCTCAAGTTTCGAGGAGTCGTTTTACGATCGTATTCGTAAATGGGGATTGAATTCGATAATCGTGGAGAGTAGACAAATACTCGGTTCGATTCATAAACCTTATGACCGTAAAAATTGGTAGTTACCGGAATGGGGGAAAATGGAATTATCTTCTAAAAGCACATGTACCACATTTCAGCTTTTTATATCGATTTCATTAGTGGAGCTGCTCGTATTTCCAATTTCCAATTTCAAATTTCTAATTTGAAATTCCCATTCTCATTCGTTGGAAAATTAACCCAAATTGAATCCGTGTCCTTCTTTCGCTTAAAGATTCGCTCAAAATTCAGCAGATCGTTACGACCAAGATGCTGGAAGCCCCCCCCCAAACTTTCCACTACGTTCGCTCTTTTCGCAATTACCTTAAGAGAACTCCTAAACAGCGAATTGACCTCGATCGCATGCAACTAGATTTGCTGAGAAGACCTAATCTGGAATCGCCTTAGAAGTTTACGCATATTTATTAGAAAGCAGTGCAAAAAACAAATAGATGAATTGAAAATTGAACTATCTTGTTAGAAATTCACTTTTTTGGTAGAAAATTATTATTTTTTTGTGAAAGTTTGCCTATTTCAGTTTAAAATTAATTATATAATAATAAAAATTATAAAAAATTTAAAATTAGTCATTTTAGTTGATAATTCATTCCTGGTTGAGAATTTTGTTTTTTGAAAATAGTTTTGAAGGGTTTTGTTTGAAATTGTATTTTTTAAACTAAAAATAACTTTGAATTCGAAGACTCGTAATCAAATATTTTAGTTGTATTTTTATTGAATTCATTTTTTGATTTAAAAAGTGGCTGTCCAAAAACTGCGTTACACTTCCAGGGGAGGGGAAGTTAACCGATTTTGTGACGTTTTTGTGACATCACACATGGGAAATATAAATAAGAATGAAAAATTTTTGTATTGCTTAAAAAAATGAAAATTAGTGATTCTATTGTAGAATTAAAGCATCTAAATACAGAATTTATACTTTACCCTATATTTTATACTTTGCCTTCTTTGCCCCTTTTTTAAAGAATAAATTTTTTCTCCGTTTTCAAGGAACTTGCCCCTTTTCTCGTTTTTTTGCTTAAAGTTGAACTGAAATAATAGAACCCAATAAGAAAATCCAACGTTTTTTTCGTTGAATGTTCATTTACTTGAATTGAAAAGTCTACTATAATATTTTTGGTTCAGAATTCATTTCTTTAGGTAAAAAATCTTCTATTTGTTTGAAGATTTAACTACTTTTTTCTTTTATTCGTTTTTTTCTGTGAATTAATTTTTTTACCTGATAATTTAACTATTCTATTTTTGGTTGAAAATTTATCATTTTCAGATGAAAAATCAACAATTTGGTTGAAAATGTATTTATGTGGTTGTAAATGTACCTACATTCATCTTTTTTCGTAGGAAACTCATCTCCTTGACTGAAAATTTAACTCCTTGGTTGAAAGGTGAACTACTTTGTTAAATAGTATATTATGCACCTAGGGCGCATACGATATTTTTTATAACAAATGGATGATTTCAGGCATTTCTCGAAATAGAGTCATGATTTCAGTCCATAATAGATTTTGTATAATAAAGCATGAAATTAATTTTAACCTAATCTATGGTAATTTTAGAGGTGATTTATGGTAACTCCTTATAGATTATCCAAAATTCATTTTTAAAAATTTCCATAAATTACCGGAAATTTATGGAAAATTTCGGTAATTCATGGTAATTTTACAGGTGAATATGGTAACTTACCCAAAATTCATTTTCAAACATTTTCATAAATTTCTGTAAATTTATGGAAAATTTCCATAAATTTCCGGAAATTTATGAAATTTTTTGGAAATTTTTGGTAATTTTACAGGTGAATATGGTAACTTACCCAAATTTCATTTTAAAAAATTTCCATAAATTTTTTAAAATTTTCATAAATTTCCGGAAATTTATGAAAAATTTTGGTCATTCATGGTAATTTTACAAGTAAATATGGTAACTTACCATGGAATACCCGGAATTAATTTTTACAAATTTCCATAAATTTCAGGAAATTTATGAAAAATTTCGGTCATTTATGGTATTTTTCCAACAATTTCCATAAATTTCAGGAAATTTATGAAAAATTTCGGTCATTTATGGTAATTTTACAGGTATATATGGTAACTTACCCAACATTAATTTTCAAAAATTTCCATAAATTTCCGGAAATTTATGACATTTTCCGGTAATTTATGGTAATTTTACAGGCAAATATGTTAACTTACCATGGAATACCCAGAATTCATGTTTACAAATTTCCATAAATTTCCGGAAATTTATGAAAAATTTCGGTCATTTATGGTAATTTTACAGGTACATATGGTAACTTTCCACAAATAACCGCAAAATTCTATTATCTGCAACCAAAATTTCCTCTCAGTTTTTACCGTGAATGGGCTGATAATCATAAAATGCAAGCTCATAGATGCATAATCTTCATTATTCATCTTTGACGTCACTTTTCAGTCCCTAGGGAGTAAAAAGTAGAGCTTTAGCCCCGCTTCATAGGCGTCGAAAAGGGCTGAAATCATGCATGTGTCATACAAAAATTATTTTTTCAGCTTAAAATCTCTTTGGTTGAAAATTGAACTATTATATTGAAAATTCGTTTTCTTACATTCTCTTCATAATGAGAAGGTATTAGTTTCATGTAAAAACTGAATTTTGCGAATTTCATTAAATCTCCACCTTTCGAGAGCCACTGAATCCGAAAAAACTGGTTTTACGATTGTGTCTGTCTGTCGTTGTGACCGTTGTCGTCATGTCGTCTGGATACCGGATAACTTTTAAAAGACTACTCGGATTGGATTGTGCTTTGGCACCTTTTAAGGGTGTGAAAAAAGGACATGTTCCTTAGCCAGCATTTTTGGATAAAAGGTTCTGGTTTCAACCATCAAAAAACATCATTAAATATCACAATTTCCATTTTGCGGTCAAACTATGCAAGATACGAAAGAATATGAATACACAAAAATTGTGCACCCAAAAAAGATCTATAAATTATTTATTAATTACTTCATGACAGAAATAACATTTAAAATAAAGAAATTAAATCTTTAGAGAAACGGCACAAGCTACGGAAAAAAATCTGCCTGTTTTTTTTAATGAAAATTACTTTTTTTTGCTCAAAAATTAACTATATTATAATTGGTTAAAATTTTATGAATTTTGTTCTAAATTCGTCTTTTTGGTTTTAAAATTAATCTTTTTTGCTAAAAAATTAGTCTTTTTTGGTTGAAAATGCAACAATTTGGTTAAAAATTATTTAATACAATTAATACAATTATTCTTTATTCAAAATTATAATATTTTTCGGTTGAAATATCAACTCTTACATTTTTGGTTGAGACTTCATCTTTTTGGATAGATTTTACTATTTTTTGTTGAGAAATAATATTTCTGGATAGAAAATTCGTTCTTTTGGATTGAAAGTCCCACTATTTGGTTGAAAATGCAACTGCTTTTGGTTAAAGTTTAATTTTTTCGTTCCAAAGTTTGACTATATGGTTGAAAAATCATCTTCGTAGGTCGAAAATTCAACTATTTGTTGAAAATCTGATTATGTTGTTGAAAATCTAACTCTTCTGTTAACAAGTCGTCTGTTCTGTTCAAAAATTCGAATGCTTCGTTCAAAATTTGTCTTTTTGAATTCAAAATCCATCTTTTTTTAATTGAAAAGTTCTCGGCTGAAAATTCAACAATCATCTTGAAAATTCATCATTTTAGCCTGACGAGTTGACTATTTGGTTTTAAATTAAACTGTTTGGTCTATGATTAATTTTTTTGTTTGTTGAACATCCAATTATTTGGTTGAAAAATCATCTTTATTGGTTAAAAATTCATCCTTTCGGGTTTAAAAAACAACTGTTTTATAAAATATTCGACTGTTTTAGCTTAAAAGCTCAAGTCTTGAGTTTAAAATTCATCTCTTTTGGTAGAAAGTTAATCTTTTTTGGTAGAAAATTCAACTATTTTGTGCGAAATGAAAAATATTTCTACTTATAATCTGAAGCGTATCGTATCGAATTCCATATGCTATCATGTAACCATATGGTCATATATGTTAATTTTATTTTTTGTTAAATTTATTCTGCTATTATTCCCCTATTTTCGTGAAAAATCGCCCTATTTTCGCTCTTTTGAGAGCATTTTGGACTGTGATGTCTGTTAGAATATTTTGTTTGTTCGTTTTTTGTTTTGGTTTAGGTGTTTCACAATGGGACAATCAATTATTGTACTGAAGCAAAATTTTCGTCTGCATGGAATTTCTCTCCATCAAAGAAAATTTTCTTTGACTAAAACCCAATGAATATTTTTCTTCTATTCAAAGAAATTTTCTTTGAATGAAAGTCCCTTCTTAAAAGTGAGAATTAGCGAAGTTTTTGAATCCAAAGAAGTCTGAATGTATGCGTTTTTAACGTTTGTTAAATACTTTGTTATTTTATGTCACTTTGTCCGCATTTCCAATTTTTAGTTCTATATATATTTGAAAATTTTCAATACAAAATCACTTTAAAACTACTTTTTATCCAATATAAACATTCGTTACTTATGTAACATAAAGACCGCTATTTAGAATTTTCAAGTCTTCACAAAATACTTGTTGTAAACGCACCGGAAAACTTCTTATAGCAGGATTCTACTATCATTTTTTTGTGAATCTGTCCGCCATTTTGCATCCGCTATTTTTAATTTTGCACTTTTAAGTTTAAAGTTTTATGATTTGGATCGATTTCAAATTAAAATTAATGAGTGTTTTAGAGAGATTTTGAGATGAAAATATCTTCAAATAAAATATATTTTGAAACATTTGTATGTTTTTTAGCGTCCTCAAGGAACATAAGCAAGAAATTTATATTCTTTAGAAAATATTTTTTAGGCATCTGAAGATACTTCAAAGAATATTAAAATAGTTTTAATAGTTTTCTAGATATTTCAAAATTTTGAATGTATAAAATTGGAACATTTTAACTTAAAATTTCATGTTTTATTCATAAATTCCAAGAAATTTGTTTAGGTAATTTCTACATTTAAAGGCTTTTGAATATAATAAATTGCCGCATTTTGTCTACAAAAAAATTCGGTTATTCGTACCGAAATTTCGGTACACGTAGCAACGGCCAAAATTTATTATGTTTGTATTTTATAACAAAAATGAAAAAAGGAAATTTTTACTTTTTAAGTGTACCGTTTTTTAACAAATACTTAGATTCATAAAAAATAGCTAGAAAACATGAAGCAACTATTCAGAAAAGGTGTTCAATTGGATTTGAGGCTTTTAGTTGAATTAATGAAAGTTTATAAATAATTTGTTATTTTATAAACAATTATCCATATCAGGTAATTATGATGAAATAAATAAAGTTTTTTTCTACGGAATCGAGAATATATTACTCATCAATGAAATCTATAATAAGCATCGCATTCGGTCAAAAAATAAAAATTATAATTGTTTAAACAATCTGAATTAACAAATGCACAATTTGGCTATTCTTCAATGTATAAACTTGTTTTTTTCTTCGACGAAATCAACTGTAAATAACTCACTCTTGGAAGCACATTTATATGACAATAAACAATTGTTATTATGAACAATAATCATTTAAACTAATTTCTATCATCATATGTATTTATAAATAAAATGTCTCTCTCTTTACGGAATCAGCAGCTAATTATTTAGCAACGACTTCTTGTTATGAATCCATAATCTTTGATAATAATTGTTTGAAGTAACGTAATTAATAAATGCATAATTGGACTATTTTTCAGCATTTAAACTTTGTTCTTTCAACATAATTAATGGTTAGTAACAAATTTTTTAATTTGGTTTAGAAACTTGAATAATGATCCGCTATTATTATTGCTATTAATATTTAAATTAATCAAATGATAGCAAGGAATTATTGCTCAATAATGTTCAGTATATTCCGTAAGAAAACCTCAATTTTTAGAAGAGAAAATTTTGCTGATAACATTGTTAATAACAATTGTTAGCATTGCTAATTACATATTTAAAGCATATATTGAGAAAACAATAATTTTGCATGCTAACTAAGAATTATTATGGATTATCAATGACTAATAATTACAAAGAATTTTTATTGATTCATACATGATAATAGATTCTTAATTAAATTTCAATGAAAAAGAATGAAAGGGTGTTAGATCGTTGCAAATCGTTGATCCAAATGCCTTGCATTTAACTTCTTCAGAGAAAAATTAACAATTCTTGTGGTTTGACTAGTTTTCTATGTACACGAGAAATTGTAGTTGAGTTGAAAATTGCAGTAAGATTTATTAGCACAAAATTGCCAACCAGTATTATCCAATTTGCTGCGAAAGGTAAGATTTTTCTAATGAATGAATTTCAACGTGTATAGTAAATTTCAACACGCACTAAATTTCGACTTTGTTTGAAACTCTTTTATTTTGTGTGTTTAAAATTAATCAAGTCCAAATTAGGCACATTTTGTACACTAAATATACAACTTGTTTAAATTATAGTGAAAGTAATATAAGAAATAAATTCTACCTGAAAAAATTATATGCTGTACAAAAAGCTTTTTTTTATATTGATTACAGCCTGTTAAAAATATTGCAAAAACAGGAAGAGAATCCGGTGAACCGAAAAATTTAATTTTCACCTTCGACACCTCTCTTTTTCGATATGATTAATCTCTTTATGTCAGGCAGGGCTGATTGATCTACAAATTCGCAACACGCTGAAATCTCCTGTTAGAGTCAGAGAGTCGGGGATCGGGGAGGAGAATTTCATTGAAATTCAAATTTCCACCCTTGCTCCCTTCCCGATTTCGATCGACCCACTTTAATTTAGCACTTTGCATCCCCTTCTCAGAATTCCATTTGACATCTCCTGTTCATTTCCTAAGAAACATTGATCCAACTAAAATACAAAGATAATTCTTTCACAATAAAATTATCCTAAATGGAATACAATTTACTATAAACTAAGGTTGCTACAGGCCAGGGAATTCCAGAAAGTCAGGGAAAGTCCGGGAATTCAAAACTGATAATGGAAAATCAGGGAATATTAGGGGAAACCTCACAGAGTCAGGGCCTTTTCGATAAACTGAAGTTGAATTTAATTTGATTGTTATGTTGAAAATTCAACAATTTTATTAAACAGTCATCCTGGTTGAAAATTCGTCTTTTTGTTTTGAAAATTGCATCCTTTCTGGTTAAAAATCACAACTATGTTTGGTCAAAAACTAACCTGTTTTGTTTGTGGATTCAAAAATTTAAAACTCTTTTTTCATCACATTGTTCTTTGAGAATTCATCCTTTTTGGTTGCAAATTCAAATACTTTGTTGAATGTTGAACTACATACTTGATAAAAAATTTATTTCTTTGGTTCATGATTCATCATTTTATATAAGAATATTTTTTTGTTCAAAATTGAACTATTTTGTTGAAAATTCAACTATTTTGGTTGAAAATTCCTGTGCTCTATTTAAAATTAGTTTTTTGTGTTAGCGCATTAATCTTCTTGGTCACTAATTAATATTTTTGTTTGGAAATTTAACTACTAGATTCAAAATTCCTTGAATTAAAATTTTTGTTTGAAAATCCATTTATTAACATTCGTTTATTAAATAATCTCAATGATTGAAAATTATTATTATTCTTTTGAACATTATTTATAAAATTCATCTGTTTGGTTGAAAATTTAAATATTTCGCGGAAAATTTAGTATACCTGGTTGAACATTTATTATTTTACTGAATATTCAAGTACTGAAAGTTTATCTTCTCATTAGTTGAAATTTCATGTTTTTTTATTCAAAATTAATCTCTTGGGTTGAAAATTCAAATATTTCGTTAAACATTCATTTTTTTCGTTGAAGATACATCATTTTAGTTAAAAATTTAACTATTTTGTTGAAAATCCGTTTTTTCTAACTATGAAAATCTAACTATTTCATTTTTGCTTGAAAATTTATCTTTTCAATTAGTTGTAATTAAGTTGTAAATTTCTTTCAAATTTATCTGTTCTTGGTTAAGGATTCAATTATTTTGTTGGAAATTCGTCTTTTTTCATTGAATTCAATTGTTTTTGGTTAAAAATTACAATTCCTTTTTGTCTGATGTATCAACTATTATATTGTTCTTTGAGAATAGATCTTTTTTTGTCGAAAATTCAACTGCTTAGTTGAAAGTGGAACTACTTTGTTAAAAAATTTTTTTTTTTTTGTTCGTGAGTCATCATTTTAGTTGAAAACCCTTTTTAGTTTATGATTGAATTGCTTCATTGAAAATTCAACTATTTGTTTGAAAATTCCTGTATTTTGTTAAAAATTCGTCTTTTGTGGTAGAATATTAATTTTCTTGGAGACTAATTAATCTTTTTGGTTGAAAATTAATTTCTTTGGTCGAAAATTTAACTATAAGGTTGAAAATTCATCTTTTCAGTTGAAAATTTGACTATTCCGTTGAAAATTAAATTTTAGCTGAACTTTAAGTATTTTGTTAAGATTGGAAATTTATCTGTTTTGGTTGAAAATTCCATCAATTTGTTAAAAATTAAACTTTTCGGTAGACAAGTAATCTCATTAGTGGAAACTTCATCTTTTTTGGTTAGGAAATAATTTCTTTGGTTGTAAATTCAACTATTTGATTGAAAATTCGTTATTTTTTGGTTGAAAATTTATTTTTCTGAATCGATTAAATTTTTCCATTTCAAAATTTATATTTTTAAGTTGCGAATTCATTGATATTGTTAAAAACTCGCCTGCTTTGGTTGAAAATTCATCTTTATTGTTAGAAATAGCATCTTTTGTGGTTAAAAATGACAATTTTTTGGTTGGAAATTAATCTGTTTTGGCAGAGGATTCACTATTTTCTTGAAAGTTCATCTTTTCCAATTGAATCGAACTGTTTTTGATTTGGAATCAACTTTTTATTCGTTGAAATATCAACCATTACATTGTTCTTTGAGAATTCATTTTTTTTGTTTTGTTGAAAATTCAAATACTTAGTTGAAAGTAGAGCTGTTTTATCAAAGATTCAATTTTTTTTGTTGATGAATAATTTTAATTAAAAACCCTTTTTTTTCGTTAAAAATTTAACTATTTTGTTGAAAATTCTTTTTTTTTGTGAAAATCAATCTGTTTGAGCTAAAAAGTTATGTATTTTGTTGGAAAATTTTCTTTCATTGGTAGAAATTTCATATTTTGATTAAAAATTAAACTATTTGTTTGAAAAATGAACTATTTGGTGAAATTTTGAACTATTTCGTTCAAAATTCGTTTTTTAAGCTACGCCTAGTCGTCCCGAAAAAATCGGAGATTTGGAAAAGAGGATGGACTAGTACCGAAAATTCAAAATGACTAGCCAAGCTCCTGAATAATATTTGACTACTCATCCTGAATTTCGGGAAGATGAGAAACTGCGATTTTTCAAGTTGAAAATTATTTTTTCAACTGATAATGTAACTATTTCATTCTTGATTTAAAATTGATTTTCTTTTGCTGAAAATTCATTTATATTTTTCAAAATTATTTTGGTAAAATTCATATTTGTTTGTTGAAGATCAAAAGTTTTTGTTGAAAATTCATATTTTCCGGTTGAAAACTCAACTTTTTTTGTAGAAAATTCGTCTTTCTGGCATGAAAATGCAAAATTTTGGATGAATGTTTTTTTTTTCGTTATTGACTGGAAAATATTTGTTTAGTTGAAAATTTAACTCCTTTGTTAAAAATTTCTCTTCTATCTTTGAAAATTAATTGTTTCAATTGAAAATTTTATTTTTCCATTTTTGGTTCAAAATTGATCTTCTCGAGTTGAAAACTCAACTTTCGTTTAAGAATTCGCCATTTTATTTGTATTCATATTATTGAGAAGAAAAATTTAGGACAGCTGGGGAAAATGAAAAATTGTTTAGAGAAAAGTCAGGGAATTTCGAAATTGGAATTTTGTAGCAACCCTGTAAACGCAAGATGAAGTAGAGTCTCTCTGTCACAGCAGATTCTCCCCTACATGTTTTCTTCATAATTGATTGTCATAGGGAGCTAGCATTTGGCAGCGTTTTAGCATCCAAAGATTGATTTGATTTAGAAAAAGAATCCGGCCATTAGGATGTTGACACGTATCCAAATGAGACCAATAATTTCAGGAGGGGTGACACGCGAAAGGGTCAGTTTATCGCAACTCTCTACTCTGATTTAGGTATGAAGTGGGCGGTAAGGGTCAATTAATCTTGGCTTGAGTTTAGTGATTTAGGGTGAGAATTGCCAAGGGCCGCTCAACCTTTGCTGAAAAGTTGTACTAGTCGCAACCCAAAGATTTATTCAAAGCTCAAGTCTAACCGTTTCTCGGCTTAAGCTTAATCCACTACAGATTATACTTTACGAAAGATGATTTACGCGGCGCATGCTAAACAGAAACTCTCATCTTCCAGGGACAAGAGATATGAATTTTCTATCATAAAATATGAATTTTCAACCAAAAGGGCGATTTTTCAACAAATCAGTTGAATTTTTTACCAAAAAAGATGACTTGAACAAAATAGTTGAATTTTCAACGAAATAATTAAACTTTTAACAAAATACTTTAACTTTTTACCAAATAGCTTAATTTTTAACCTGATAAGATCAACTTTCAAACACAAAGAATTATTTTTTACAAAATCGACGGCATTAGCTGCGCGTTGAATCTCGACTCGGGAAGATTCCAGATGACAAGCCATTTCGAGCGTGGATAGCACTTGGATGGGTGACCATCTGCGATGTACGACCAGGTTGTATATTCGCTGCGCTTTAACTAATGTCAAGCGTGAGGTTTAACGTTGTGGATGATTGTGCTCATTCGATAGGTAGGTCAAATACTCTGCCTTCAAAATTGACTGTCAAACGCCGGCTGAACTCGGGATTTGGTTTTCTGCAGTTTTCCTCTCCCCTGGCGAAACGTCGAGGCAAATGCGAGTACTTCTAATAAAGTTGGATGCAGTTGTGGGTAATCGCTGGTTGTGATTAAATTCATACAGTGATTCTGACCCCACATGAGTAAACAACAAGTTTGAGCAGCTCAACAATGTCCAATGTTTTAGAGAACAGATGAATTTTAAACCAAAAAAAATTTTTTTAACGAGAAAGTTAATTTTCAATCAAGAAAGATGGCCTTTTAACGAAAGAATTGAATTTTCAACTAAAAAAAAGGTCAATATTAATCCAGAAATAGAATATCTAAAGTTTTAGTTTGAAAAACTAATTTTCAACAAGAAAAAAAAAATCTCAACCAGTTGAGTTCCACTAAAAAAAAACGAATTTTCAACTAAATAGTTGAATCCTCAACCAAAATGGTGAATTTGCAACACGCAAAATTAATTGTCTACTCAAGTGGATAAATTTCCAAGAAAATACATTAATTTTTAACCAAATAGTTAAACTTTCATCTAAAAAAGATAAGTTTTCAACCAAAAAGCGAATCGTTGAATTTTCAGTGTAAAGACTAATCTTCAAACAAAAAAATTTTCCAACCGCAAAAGAACATTAGTCACATTATTAATGCACATCATTCACTTTTAGTTGATTTTAGTTAATTTTTTTGGTTATAAATTAGCCACTTTTTGTCTCTATTTCGGTTTGAATATGCCACTTTCTGACTTTTTCCAAATTAATTAGGCTATAACAGCATTGTGTTTTCTCTGTTTATTTTTGGCATGAATAATTTTTTCTGAGCTTCATCTCGTTCAATATACCCCTTCTCGAGTTCACTATGATTCCTGCCGTTTTCTTTCCAAAACTATCCGCCACAATTTTAGTATTGAATATAAAAAAAAAATTGTTGCAAAACCAATTCAATTTATTGGTTATCATAAAAAAAGGCTGAAAAAATGTAACTAGTTACCAATTCTTCACTGAACCCTGATCTTTGACCTCTCACTTTTGGCATCTGACCTTTCATGCTTGACCTTTTACATATAATCTCTGACCTAAGAACTTACACTGTTGACCCACGACCTTTGACGTATAATCTCTGAGATATAAGATTTCATTTTTGACCTCTAACCTTTCACCTTTGACTCATAACCATTGACTTCTCACACTTAGCTTTTGATTTCTCTGTTCTATCCTCTGATTTATGATATATGACATTGGACCTCCCATATTTATCCCTGTCATGTAATATTTAATGCTTTTTTTTACCCCTGAACTTTGAACTGTGGGTTCTAAAATAAGATATTTGACCTTTCACCTTTGTCCTCCAATGTCATGGGTTTCTTCTCTAACCTATTACGTTTGATATCTCACCTTTTACTTTTAAACTTTGACCCCTGAGCTTTGGTGTGTGATTTCTGATCCGTGACCTGTAACCCATTCTAGAAATCAGACAAATATTTTTCCTTTCTTATTAAATACAAATGCCAAATATGAGAAAGAGTATTTAACAAAATGAGTACTGACTCAGAGAAATTATCGCGATCATAAATAGCCGATCTATATCTATAAGTAAAATATTCAGCTTTGATTTTATGTATATATTTCAAACACTTTTTAATTTTTAATTTGAGTTTTTGATTAAAATAATTAGAGCGTGGACTCTGGGGTTTAATATAAGAGAGTGTTCCAATATTACCCAAGGTGCTATTTTACCCGACTAGAGTTCCGAGCACGATATCAGTATTATTAATCTTTTTTGTGAAGAATACGTGTTTGATTAATAGCTTCATACGTCACGAGCTATTAAGCGCTGACAGAATCGAGAGTATGTCTATTTACCTATACTAAGAAAAAAAAGGGATAATGTCATTAGTGAGTTACATACTTTCGCGCCACATTAGACTTGTGAAATGTGATATTTCAGTAGGGGGCCGTGAAAAAATGACTTGACTAATAAAGTTGTTGAAATATCAATTTTCATCCAAAAAACATGAATTCTCATAAAAAATGTAATACTTCATATTTTAACCAAGAGAAGATTTTTATTGTAAATCAATTAACTAAACGAAAAAGAGGAATTTTCAACAAAATAGTTGAATTCTCAACCAAAACAGATTCACTTTCTACCAATCAGTTGAATGTTTAGGTATCAAATGAGGCAATAGTACACAAAGAGAAGAATTTTCAAATCAAAAGACGAATTTTCGACAGAAGTTGAATTTTCAACCATGAGAGATTTCCAGTCATTGAGGAAAACAATTTTATCTAAAATGTTAAATTTTCAGCTCAAAAAGAAGAGCTTTTTACAAGACACAGTTGAATTTTTAATGACAAAGATGCATTTTCTACCAAGAAGATTAAATTCCTGTTGAAAAAGACTAATTCTCAACAAAATACATACATTTTCAATCAAACAGTTGAATTTTTAAAATAAAAAAATCAATTTTAACGAAAAAGTAAGTAGTAAAATTTCCAAAAAAATTAATGTTAGAAAAAAATCAACAAAGTTATATTTTTACGAAATAGTTCAATTTTCTAACAAATTGCTAAATTTTCAAGGGAAAAGGATGAATTTTCTACAAAATATTTGAATTTTAAACACGAATATATAAATTTTAACAACAAAAAAAACGAATTTTTAACAAAGTAGTTCAATTTAATACTTCAATACTTCAATACTTCAACCCAAAAAGATTTCAATTTTGAATCAATAACATATGAGTTTCACCAAAAGAGTCGCATTTTCAACAAACTGTAATCATCAAATATAAACAAGTAATTTTCAACCGAACGGCTGCATTTTTAACAACAAGAAAATGACAACCAAAAAGATGATTTTTTAACAAAGTACATAAATTTTCCACCAAATAGATTAATTTTGGAACTGAAAAAAATAAATTTTGACCAAAAATGAATTTTTTACAAAATAGTTAAATTCTCTATCGAAGAGTACCATTTTTAAATCAAATTGTTAAATATTAAAAACAAAAAAACAAAATTTTCTGCACCCAATTTGAATTTTCAACCCGGAAATATGAATTTTTACAAACAAAAAAACGATTTTCAACACAAAGTAGTTTACATTTCGAACAAAGAGATGAATTTTCAACTGAAATTATGAATCTTTAACCCAAAAAAAGGAATTTTGAAGAAAGCAGATTAACTCTCAAATAAGGTGTTCAATTTTTAACCTAAAAAGATAAAGTTTCAACAAAAAATGTAATAGTTGATATTTAAACCCAACAAGATTTGTATTTCAATAATAATTGACTTTAACAGAAAAAAAAGAATTTTTACAAATTGCATTCATTTTTAACCAAATAATTGAATTTTTAAACTAAAAGAGTTAAAACAATTCTTAACATATATATGAAATAGTTCAATCTCCATTAAAAAAATGAATGTTCAAGAGAAATGTTTTTCACTCGTTTCATTTTCTACCACATAGTTCAGTTTTCTACCAAATTGTTGAATTTTAAAGTGAAAAAAAAAATGAATTTTCTACAAAAAATTTTGAATTTTAAACCCAAAAATATGAATTTTGAACAGAAAAAAGGATTTTCAAACAAGTAGTCTAATTTTAAACCAAAAGAATAATTTTTAACAAATTAGTTTAACTCTTCACCAAATTCTTGAGTTTCCACCAAATTGTTGAATTTCGGGTCGAAAATACGAATTCTCTACAAAACGGTTGGATTTTCGGCCCAAGAATATACATTTTCAACAAATAAGGTCAATTTTGAATCCGACAGTTATAATTGTAAACAAAAAAGCTGACATTTTTACGAAAAATGTGAATTATTATACCAAAAAAGAAAACAATTTTTAATCAAATTGTTGAATTTTAAAGCTAAAAAGACGAATGTTCCACTAACCAGTAGAATATTTTAAACCAAAAATTCAGTTTGCATTTAAGTGGAAAAATACTAAATACTAAAAACATTGTGAATTTTCATAATATATAGACTAAAGAATAATAGTTTGAATAAACATCAATGTTGATTTTTAATCCATTAAAAATATTCATTTAGAAAACTAGAAATTTTGCTTAGAAAATAAAGTGTCGTTCTACGCAACATTTTAGACCCTGAAGAAATTATGAAATTATTGTACATTTGTAAAACTGAATACTTATCTTATCGTCATTCATTAATTCTATGCTCTAAGTTTATAAAACCTCAGTAAGATTTTGAAGGTGTCTAAACATTTCTGACGATATCTTACATGGGGTAAATTACAAGTAATATTTTTACAATTATCAATGAAGTAACATAAATCCCGTAAAACCAAAAGACTTTTAGTAATTCATGCAGGGCCTCTAGGTTGAAGTAATCAATGTGTCTAGAAAGAACGGGGATTTAGATATTTTTTCTGTTGTTTTCTATGGTGGTGATGGCTTCTGGTTTGCTTATACTCTTTTTCATATTAAAAAAGTAAGGATAATCACATCATCACATCTTGTAAAGAAATTCTGAATTGTAAATGGAGATACTTTTTATTAGAATAAGACAAATGTAGGTAAAAATCTGAATTAACTTTCCTTCACAATCCCTTCATCTTTGCTAACGATTCAATTTACTCGAAGCAGTAACATAAAAACAAACATCCTGGAGAAACGTCACTCTCGTAAACGATCAGTCTATCCCCCACGGAAAAGAAACGATGCTTTATCACGCGATAATTGTCGCAAAGGATAGAAGCATTCTAACCTACTGTTACTTAATCGATAAAATGAAGATTGAATTGCCTTTTAGACTCTTAAAAGTATATTAATCTGAAAAATTCAACATTTTTATTGACTTCCAGGTACGTTTTTCAGTTTTCTTACATCCCTGGCAGACAACATTTTCACAAGAAAGTACATTTCTACAACTGAAGGGTGGCAGTACTGCCATCCTGATGAAGAAGCTGTATAAATGCATTTTTATAGAAAATGAGTTTTTCGTAATGTTGATTCATTAGGATGAAACAAATTCAACTATGCTAATCATCATTGAAAATTTTATTCAACTCCCGAGATAATTAGGCCTTGATTAGCATTTCTACAGTGATTTTTGAGAATTCCTGATGAAGAAGCTGTACAATTGCATTTTTATCAAAAATGAATTTTTTATATCGTTGGATTCATTACTATAAACCAAATTTGAATATGCTAATCATGATTGAAAATTGTAATCAAATCTCGAGGTAATTAGGCCTGAGTCATCAGATCCTGAAAAAAAACACATCTGCGCAGATTTGTTTTTATTTATGAGGATTTCTGTCATACACTGCAGGCTGCTGCAGGCCGAATTCCTGATATCGAGGAGTACATGTACATTGTACATGTTCTTCTTTATTTGTTTATACTCTCCCCTTTTACGGGTCTGAGAGTCTTTACATAACCATTATGGTACATGTATTCTTACAAACAAGCCTTATACTATCTTATTAAGTATTTGCTACATATCGTCTTAAATTATTATTCTTATTTCTAAACGCTTGAGACTTTGCCCTGGGCTTCCATTTCCTCTTACCACCATCAATCTCATAATTGGACTCTAATCCGCAACACTACTTCGTAATTCTCCTTCTTTAGGAGTCATTTTTTGGCTTTTTTCCCACCCTGTGCAACCAGTTCTCTCTTTCAGCTCTTGCAGCTTCTTCATCCATTCCTCTCCCTGACAATTTTCATTCAGAATCCATTTCATGAGCAGGAAACATGGTTGCATGGGCTAGAGAGCATAGAAGAGCTCTCTTCTATGCTCTTCCCTCCCCCTTCGTCACCTGTGCATCTCTCTAGCACATGCAATCATGTTTCCTGCTCATACATACATACTCTACACAGACTCTCTTCGTCATTCATCCAATACCTACATCTTCTTACACCCTCTTCCATTCTGAATCTCACCACTCTATTCCATTTGCTCTCCTTTTTAATCTTTTGTAGATACTCTGGCTCCCTCTGTCTCTTCACCATTCTATACCAGCTGTTGTACCTTGAATCAGCAATTTTTTCCCATCTTTCCTCCCCTTGCCTTGCCTTAATCTCTTCCTCTATTTCCTCCCACTCTCCACCCCTAACTTGCATATCACATTCAAACCTCATTACATGTCTCTACGAAGCTCCAGGCTCTTTTCCCTTGCCTTACCACCATTTTTTCTCGTCCTATTTCTTCCCTCAGTATACAACCTGCGCAGCTCTAACTTACTCCCATAACCCATCTAAAAAATCTCTCATGCAAACTTTCCACTCTCTTATGTTCTTTCCATCCCCAAATTTACACTCCATAGCTTAACACTGACCATTCTAACACATCAAATATGCACACTCTCATCTTCCAGTCGTCCTTGAACCTTCTTTTTCATATACCCCATACTTGTCTCATTACTTTACTCGTGCATTTTAATCTCTTTCTCACCTGCAGCTCACTTCCTTCTCTCGTTTCGATCTAAAATCCTAGGTAGCAAAACGCATCCACCAACTCCACCACTACGCTATTTATCTTCCATTAATACTCTAATCTTCCCCTTTTATTTCTGAAAAACATCATCTTAGTTTTGTTCACATTCACTGTTAAATCCTCTTCTCTCACATAGTCTTCGAACACTCTCATCAACAGATTCATACCTCTTTCATCACCCGATACTAGCACTACATCATCTGCAGATGCTAGTGTGTACACTTTGCCTGTTCCTAATGTTAGTCCCCTTTCCTCTCCAACTTCTCCTCTAAATCTGCCAGAAGAATACTAAATAGAAGTGGGCTCAACGGTCACCAATACCTGAGCCCCTTTCCTGTCCAGAATTCCTCTCCTTTCTTGTTTCCTTTCTTCACCCTTATCTTAGTTTCCACAAATATTTCTTTTATCCCCTCTATTAGTCCTTCGTCTATTCTTCTTTCTTTCATGGCTGCCCATAACACCCTCCTGTTAGCTGAAACAAATGCTGCCTTTAAATCGACAAACAGTGGGACTAGTTTCCCTTTCTTTCGCCCTAGGTTCCTATTGACTAGATAGTTGAGCACGTCACGGGTGCCCTGAGGTTAATTTTTTTCGAAAGTCTTGTCACTTCGAAAATCATTGCAGATCTAGATTCTAGATCATTTTTTACGTTCAAACACGCAATGACGGAAATCGCAGATAGTGCCGTCTTTTTTTAAGGCCACTTTGAAAAAA
>CAKNXH010057826.1:14008-25617 GCA_932178445.1 Andricus quercusramuli
ATCACACAATCAACAAATCAAAGCTAATGACCATCAGACAGCATATTGTTGACAGAATACGAATACTATCTAACGCTAGGAGAAGTCTAGAGCGGAGAGAGAGGTGGGTTAGAGAAAATCAACAATTTTCATCTGATCCATCTAAACTCTTCCAAGACCCTCCAATTACTGTCGACCATCCGCCCAAACCAGAGGAGGTCGAAGCATTTTGGAGAGAAGTCTACGAGGTCCAGCATCCACTTCAAGAAGACTCAAAGAACATGAATAGCTTCAAGGAGCTGTGCAATGCCCTCATAACACCTGAGGAAGAATGCCCACCCATCACTACCGAGGAGGTGAAAAACGTATTAAGAGGCATGAAGAACTTTCCCGCTCCGGGACCAGATGGTATCAAGACCTTCTGGTGGAAGAAGTTTCCTTCAACCCACCAGCATCTGGCCCGAATTTTCACCTCATATTTAAAGTCGGAAGAGCCTATTCCGGAGTGGTTGGTGGAAGGGCGCACAGTGCTCGTGCCTAAGACGGGCAACTTAGCTGACCCTAAGAATTACAGGCCAATAACTTGTCTGAACACACTGTACAAGATCTTCACAGCCATCCTAAATGATAGGATTCTTCGGACAATTGAACCTGTGTGGCGAGAGATGTATGAACAACGTGGCTCGAAGAAAGGCGTAGCAGGATGACGAGAGAACCTGCTCATCGATAGATGTGTCTGTAAAGATGCAGCATCCTATCAGCGATCTCTATCGATGGCCTGGATAGATTACCGGAAAGCTTTTGATTCAACCTCCCATAGACTTATCATCTGCCTGTTGGAAAGCTTGAAGGCTCATCCACACATCGTGAGATGCATAGAGAGATTAATGCCGCTTTGGAAAACCAGATTTACCATCTTATCTGGAAAATATCGTGTGATCACTAACAGTATCACCTTTCAGAGAGGTGTATTTCAGGGCGACACCATGAGCCCTTTCCTCCGAAGGTACCTCCGGGTACCTCTGTGGCAAACCTGGAAATCGAAAGCATAAGTTAACTCATGTATTTTACATGGATGATCTTAAGCTCTATGCTAGAAATCAAGAGAAACTACATCTAGCTCTAAGCCGCATTCAGGACGTAACATCTATAAAGGATACTCTTCGATGCAGATATAAACGTCTCCTCTGACAGATATGGTCTTCCGAACTGTCGGCGAGGAACAAAGTATCTGCAACGAACATGCTTGCCGTCCCAGTAGTACTCTATTCATTTGGAGTAGTTCCATGGACGAAGGACGAGCTCAGATCCCTCGATATCGGGTCCCGAAAGGTTATGCACATGAACAAAAGCATGCACCTTAAGTCTTCTGTTCCACGACTTTACATCTCACGCCGTCAAGGTGGTCGTGGAATACTGAATCTTGAATGTCTTCACAACAGGATTATTCTGGGTACAGCACATATTGTCGCAAATGGACAAGATCCTCTTCTTAAAATGGTCAGAAAACACGAAGAAGTAGGCAAAGGGGCGTTTCTTTACAAAGCAGCGGAAGAGGCTGCTGAAACACTCGGCCTTGACTTCAATATCAGGGGTGAGCGAAATGCATCAAATCTTATCCATCGTAAATACTCACTCCTGGAGGTCCGGATTAAGAAAGCACAGGAAAAAAACTTCCGCGAAGAGCTCCTCGACAAGAAGATGCACGGCATCTTCCACAGAAATGTGGAAGATCAGTCGATGTCGTATGAGCTGACGTTTGCTTTCCTTAGATCACCCGGATTGAAGTCGGGCACAGAGGGCTTCATTTTGGCATGTCAGGATGGTGTCATTTCCACTCTAGCATACCGTCGCCACATTTTGAGCCAAGATATTCCCAATGATAGCTGCAGAGCGTGTCATGAACACCCTGAGCATCTAGGACACATACTATCTAGTTGTCCAGCTCATGCGGGAGCAACCTACATCCAAAGGCACAATGCGGCACTGAGAGTGCTTTATTACCACCTCTGTCACTCTTACGGCATTAGCCCAAATACCTCTCCGCTGAACGCCCCTAGAGAAATAGAGTCAATTGTCGAACATGAGAAGTGCCGCATATATTGGAACTTCATATTCTCGACAATTGTTTCTGTTGCGCACTCGAGGCCTGACATGGCTCTTCTTGACTTCGAGAAACGAACCATGTTCGTTATCTAATTTTCGGCACCAGCGGACAAAAACGTCACAGCGAAGGAGAAAGAAAAGAAAGAAAGGTATAAGGACCTTATGAGGGAGTTGCGACGGTTATATCCGGAATATTCTGTTAAGCTAATCGTCCTGATCATTGGCGCTCTTGGAGGTGCCAAGGTTTCACTTGTTAATAGCCTGAAAAGCATCCCTTCGTGTCAACAAAATGCTGAGACACTTGCAGGGAGAATGCAGAAGGCGGTCGTCCTTGGGTCGCTCCGTGTCCTCAGGGCGCACGAGACTTTCGCCGGATCATCGTATTGAATTCGCGCAGACTGTAACCACCCATCTCACGGTCGTGAGACGTGGTTACAGCTGAAATTTTACCGCGATTTCGCTGGGAGCGGGTGCAATTTTTCACATTAGCACCCACTCCCGGCGAAATCCTGCGGTTGTCCTTATGACAAACTTTTAACTATATATATACACTATATGTATAACTACCATATTATAATAAATTTAATGTCAAGGATAAATAATTATACTTATTGAGCATCGAAAATAATATTAATAAATTCAATATTTAGTATTTAGAATTGAATTAATATTGATAAATAATATTAAAGTTAATGGCATTAATCATATTATAATATCAATAACTTGTATTATATACAGGGTGTCCCACCATCTATAAACGTGCTGGTACTGGGTGATAGAATACAAAAAAAGAAACAGAAGAGTCCTCTGGCAAAATTTGATCTTGGCCTTAGTTTGGGCATAGTGAAGCTTCAAAGTTGGGCATAATGGAACAATCAGAATCGAGCTTTAGCAACCACTTGTTTGTCTCATAAGTGCTAAGATAGTGTGCGTGCTGGCGGTTCACTTCAGCTCGCTCAAAAATTTCACATCGTTGATCTTTGATTGTTTCTACAAGACGCGAAGTTTAAGCCTTTACATTTTTTTAAGCCTGGATCAAATTTTACCAGAGGACTTTTCTTTTTGTTTTTTTGTCCTCTATCACCCAGTTCCGGCACGTTCATAGGTGGTGGGACACCCTGTATAATATATAGATTACATGTACTACGTTACATATAACCTACATATATAATGTATGTATAACTACGATATTATAATAAATTTAAGGTTAAAGATAAATAATTATACTCATTAAATATCGAATAATAGTTCATAGTCCAAGAGCTAGCTACAAAAAACGACTCGATTCGGTGCCCAAGATCAAAGGAATATAGATAAAAATATTTTTCTTCATCCCCTAACCGAAAGTACGTCTTCCCGGCCGTATTTATATCCGGGAACAGTGGCTTTTGCGGCCTGCTAGAGTTAACGCGATCTCTGATTGGCTGTGAAATTTTTGTGGCTTGATGACGTAGTAACGCTCAGTATTTTGCTATTTTGTACTTAGCCTCTGAAAAATATTTATCTTGGTAGGCGAATGGAAAAACGAGAGCGCCGATGAGTGCAATCTCAAAACTGATCGTTTAACGTTATTCCGATTTTTATGCATAAAAAGATGGCACAAAACCTCAAAAATGGTCGACTCCTCGTCTGAGGGTTCTGCGGACGAGGAAGAAGTATTACAAAATTCGACGAAAAAGCAAGAATTATTGTGGAAAATGAAACGAGAGGCGAGAGGAGAATAAAAATTCACTATCCAACTCAGAAGAAACCAATTTAATTGTTTATCTTGAAACACTAAGAACAAAATTTGAACCGCCAACATTGTGGAGTATTGGGAGTAAGCTCCGAAAAACTTTGAATGTAGAAGACAATATTAATAGTAGCAATTTTCTTAACTTAAAAAGTACAATAAAAGCAAATGCTGAAGGTTACAAACCAAAGAAAGCTTTTGTTCTAAAATGGGAACAAATAGTGAAATTTATGAAAGAATCACCAGATAATATATATTTAGTTTAGAGATCCTCTAGGGAGAGTTAAGGCAGTTTTCCCCTTCCCATGTGCGCCGCTGTACCGGAACTTTGATATTTTCATGGGGCGCGAAAAGTTTGAACAGTGTTTTTTTATTAATGCATTTGTTTATGAAATTTTCGAAGTATTATATGCATTTCAAAGTAAATATTATTCTTCCCTAACCTCAATAACTAACCTACCCAATAATTTATAATGTTCGTGAGATGAGCGTTGTTGCTATTCTGTAAATCCTCTTGCAAATAAAATTGTGATTTGAAAATCGCGCCAACTCAAGCCAATCTAATTCATAAAAGGTCAACTAGTTCCGGTACAGCGGCACCAATCAGAATTGAAGTACCCCGTGTCACAACTCTCCCTTGAGGATCTCTAATTTAGCTATGAAGGTAATAATTATTTACATATTTATTTACATATACATATTTATTTTGATACTTTTTTTTAAATACTATAATTCTTATGCTCTGTTAAATTGGATTTGTTTTAACCTTTAAGGTCATTCTTATATTTGGCATTTGTGGTTGTCTGCGCTGTGATGAAATAACAAATATGAGAGTTGAAGATGTGGAAGATTTAGACAACAAATGTTTAGTATCAATCAAAAGGGTTATTTCCAAAGTCAGATAATACTTTTCCAATGAATGGATATTATAGTTTATAAAATTCTGATTTAAAAAAAACCCATAAAATATTTTCAAGTAATGTTTACTATTTTTAACTTAATGTTGAAATATGTATTTTCTTCCACGATATTGATTGGAGGGCCCCTCTGATGTCAAAGGGGTCGGATTTTCCACCAATCACAGCTTATGTGTTAGTGATTCTCAAATATCTTTTTCTGTGCCAATGCTTTGTTTTGGTGATCTGCACGTCGAAAATAGGAGTCGCAAAATATTGCTTAAAAACGTTAAAGGAGGCTTTCGTAAAAGCCAATAGCGGAAATCTACCGAAAATAGATATATTTATGGCATCGGAGTATTTTGAAAGTAATTGTGATTTAGTAAGTGCAGAAATACGAAGAGTGAAAATGAATCGGTTAGGTGACCTAACCTATTTATCATAAGTGTCGTTAGCTTTCATCAAAGCCACATCGTCACATTAATAATTATGAGAACCTCTGAGTCACGTGAAACTAACTTGAATACGTATTTTTAAGTGTTTTCCCGCCTTCAATTTTCAATAATTTTTTTCTGCTGAACGACTCAACACAAGAATGCAACACAAATGCAAAAAGATATACCGGTCAGTGCTTTAGAAGAACGTCAGCAACACTTCTATCTGATTCCGATGCAAACATGCAAATGGTTACACAGCTAGGGAGATGGCGTTCAGACATGATAGCACAGGGTTACATAGAGAATTCTATGCATAACAGACACCTGATTTATGATTGCTTTATTAAAAAAACTACAACAACAAATACTCATTCAAAACCATCGGCTAGTGGACAGATGTCGATCGCAAATCAGAATAATGAATCTAGTTACAATTTGAATTAGTCACACTTTTCTGGAGATTTCAGCACAAAAAATTTGGACTCAATTCCAAGTAAGCAAAAAAAAAACTTATTTAATGACTAAAATATGCCTTTTTGAAACTTTTTATTCATAACAGACTTTTTTCAGGTGGAGTCGTAGAAAATGGTTTTGTCACAGCAAATAATAGTCAAATACTTGCACCAGCTATAAATCAAAATAAACCAAAGATTAAATCAAATTTTAAAAATGAATCGACTAATGCACAGAGTCCACGGCAAATGAAAATAATGAATCTAATTAAAATTTGAATTAGTCAGACTTTTCTGAAGATTTCAGCACAAACAATTTTGACTCAATTCCAAGTAAGCAAAAAAAATTTATTTTATTACTAAAATACGCCTACATGAAACTTTTTGTTCACAACAAACTTTTTTTCAGGTGGAGTCGTAGAAAACGGTTTTGTCACAGCAAATAATAATGAAATACCTGTACCAGTTATAAATCAGAATAAACCAGTTACTTGTAGAAGTAAGTTGTTTTTAGATAAACCATCAATACAATTAAATTTTAAAAATCAATCAGCTGTTCAGCCACCAACGTGTAAAAAAAGAAAAAAATAATGAAGATTTGGATGATCAAAATCACGACAACTTAAGTTCAACACTAAAAAAATGGATTAAAATTTGATAATTGTACTTTCGAAAATTCTACTTTCAAAAATGGTGTCTTCAACGATACTTCATGTAAATGTGATAAACAAAATAATACGTAGGATACGGAAAAAAAAGGAAATGTTTGTATTATAATATTTGTCTACTGGGTTCGGATACCAGCGGAGCTGGAGAAAATTTTTTCACAACTTAAAAATTAAAAATCAATATTCAAAAATATTGATTTTTGATCAGTAGACAAAATACCCTCAACATCAATTTATTTTATTTTTTATTACACTTTTCATTACTTTTTGCACTGAAGTTTTTTGTTGAATATGTTTAATTAATTTTGATATGTGTTTTTGATACCCGCCCAGATCAGAAAAACCTCAGCTCCGCCTCGGCTTTGCAAAAGTCGGACGGGCGACCGAATCCAATGCATCCGTTCAGCTGACCCAGAGCAGCAGCGGCGCTAAGCGAGGTGGCCGAGAGCACGCACTGATGCAGGCCACAAAAGAAAAAGCATAGATATAGATATAGCCGAGCACGAGCAAGCAGCTGACAACGTGAGTTATTAATTAACATTAATTATTAAACGTACTTTCGGCTAAGGATGAAGAAAAATAGCTTATTAAATTCCGTGTTAAATGAGCGCTAATTAAAGTAATTTGGCCTCAAAAGTGACCTTCAGTATTTTGCTTTCCATGTGAGCCATTAAACGTAAAAAAATCTTTTTTAGATACCTAATTGATAAATTCACTTTCCTAGCTCCTGCCAAGAGTTGAAATTGAATTACCAAATTCCTTAAAAATCAGAATTTTACTTTTGTCTTTCTAACGCGGTGATTCAATACCAGCAAGGCCGAATTACCCTCAATAAGAAACATTTAACGTAGAATTAAATAACCTTTCCAAAGGGGTTTCAAACATATTTTTATCCATAACCTGAACGGGCATATCACCTTTCAAAGTTAATGGTCCGATCCTATCAATCGGCAGTGTAGAACGCTCCGAGCGCTATCCCCGCCCGTCCGTACTTTGACGTCCTAAAATCGATGACTCGATGATAACCGCGCAGCTACTGCGGCATTTGTTGATATTATTTCGATATTACTACACGGAGAGAAAAATTTGAGTATAATAGCATGAACACCTCTTACACTTTTGTAGCGCGCTGATACCATGAGGTCTGCGCATTAGCATAGGTCTATTTGGAAAGACCTTTGCTATTTTCGCATGGTCTCAGCGCACCACAGAAGTACGATAGGTGTTTATGATATATTACTTGCATGTTCCCTTCGTACAGATAATTTCTGTTATACAGTGTTTCACTTTATTATTTGCAATCCGTTTTTCCAACAGAATAAAGTAACTTGAAAATGACATCAATGACCATGAAAGCTAAAACTGCAATCAAAATTCAGGGTGTGGAATGTTCCACACAAACCACACGGTTCGTGGTGGCCCTGTATAAACGAGGAAAGAAAATGAATGTTATGTGAGAGAAGTGGAGGGATTTTAAAACGTTGGCTAGAAGATTATGATAAGATAGAAAAAAAAGGTCAGAATAATTATTCATACAAAATAAGAAAATGTAAAAATTTTTAGCTGAGGATAAAAGAAAAGTTGGCAAACGTAGAGACAGAAAGGACAAGAGATAATGGGCAGAATTAAGGCGAGCGAGGAGAGAGAGCAAAATTCTAGCAACGGAAATTTAAGATGGTGGGTGCGGTGCGAGAAGTAAAAGGTGTATCCGTGATAGAATAATGAGTATTTGTGATGAGATATGGCGAATCGATAAAATGATAAGTTTGTAAATAGTATAAATACGTGTAACCAGGATGTAGCAGACTTGCCTGTGTCTTTTAGGCCCTGGTGGCTAAAAGATATATACATACACAGGCTTTATGGCGCGTATGCACACTCTGTGGTGCCAGAAACACCCAGAGCTTCAGCACGTTTCGCATCAGTCTTTGCGAAATCAAGCCGACTACCTCCGCAAAAATGGATATGTACGCGGAGCGCTTCCCCAACCGCTGCTTGATCAAGCTGCAGAAGAAGATGAAGCGAAATTAAGACCAACCGTAGAAAGCAGGCACCTTCTGAAACATGCTTGCAATTTCAGTACAAGATGGAACACCAACATGCAAGTTCCTTTTAAGCCCCAAGATCTGGCTGAAATGGATGCCTCCCTTCGTGGAGATATCTCGCAAGAGTGCGACCTCTGGACCATCAATTGCTCAGTTTATGGTGCTGCGAGAGCTTTGACTAATCCAAATCGAAGGCGAAAACAGACGATGCATCAAAATATCAAGACGCTTGCATCAACTGAAGAAGAAAATTGCATGGGCAAGACAGCATGCGACCCGAGTTTAATGTGTGATTGACTACATAACATCTGGTAGACCGCTTACGGAAAGGGGTCGAAAGTTCGCCCAAGAACTAAGGATCTTGAATCACACTAAACAAGTCAAAGCTGCAGACAATCGAGCAGCATATTGTTGACAAAATACGGCTGTTATTTGACGCAAGGAGGAGAATACAGAAGAGGGAAAGTTGGATCAGGGAGAATCAACAGTTTCTCGCTGACCCATTGCGTAAGAGCGACAACGATGGTAATGAAGTACTCTTAGGGCCGCATTATGTCTATAGATGTACGTCGCTCCTGCCTGGGTCGGACATCCAGATAGTATGTGTTCTAGGTACTCCGCATGTGCATGACACGCTCTGCACCTATCACTGGAAACTTCTTGACATAAAATGCGGTCACGGTATGCTAAGGTGGAAATGACACCGTCCTGGCATGCAAAAATAAAACCCTCTGTACCTGAATTGAGCCCTGATGATTTGAGGAAAGCAAAAGTTTGCTCCTTTGACAAGGTCTGCTTTTCTACATTTCTGCAAAAGTTTCCGTGCATATGCTTGTGGAGTAGCTCTTGGTGAAATTTTCCAACCTCTGGTTTCTTTACTTCGGCTTCTAGACGTGAAGCATCTAGATGGAGTAATGCACTTTTCTCACATCTGATGTTAAAATTCAGGCCAAGGGTGTCGGCCGCTTGCTCTGCGGCTTTGTAAAAGAACGCTTCTTTGCCAATCATCTCGTGATTCCTGACCATTTGAGGAGCGGATCTCTGCCATTAGCAACGATCTAAGCTGTACTTACAACAATTCGGTGATGAAGACACTGGAGATTCAGAAGTCCGCGTCCGCCTTGACGGCGTGAAATGTATAATCGCGGAACTGACGAATTGATATGCAAGCTTTTGTGCATATGCATGATCTTACGTGTAGTGACATCATGGGCCTTAAGCTCGTTCTTCGTCCATTGAACCACCTCAAACGAGTAGAGTAGAACCGGGACGGCAAGCATGTTAGTCGCAGATACCTTGTTCAACGCCGATAGATTGGAAGACCAAATCTGTCGAAGAAGATGCTTGTATCTGCTTCAGAGAGACTCCTTCACTGATATTACGTCCTGAATGTGGCTTTGAGACACGCCCAGGTATGTATAGGTCTCTCCAGAGTTAAGATGTCTGATAACACTTATATCCACAAGCTCAGGGTCCTTAGGAACGCCAGTAATCTTTCCTTTCTTCAGATGAATGTTGGCGCACTTGTCCAAACCAAAGTCCATTCCAATCTCTCCTGTGTAGTTCTTGACGATATTTATAGCAGATTGAAGTTTGCTTTTACTAGAGGCATAGAGCTTCAGGTCATCCATATAAAATAGATGAGTGACCTTATGCTCACGCTGATTAGTGTCGCCACAGAGGTATCCAGGAGAATTTCGTAGTGCAAGAGATAGAGGCAAAAGTGTGATGCAAAAAAACAAAGGGCTCATACTATCCCCTTGAAAGACGCCCCTCTGGAAGGTGACGTTGTTCGTCGTCAGACGATAATTCCTAGGTGAGACGGTAAATCTAGTTTTCCAAAGAGGCATCAATCTCTCTATGCATCTCACTATGTGTGGATGTACCTTCAAGCTTTCCAACAGACAGATGATAAGTCTATGAGAGGTTGAATCGAAAGCTTTCCGGTAGTCAATCCAGGCCATTGACAGGACGCGCTGACGGACTGCAGCGTCTTTACAGACACACCTATCAATCAGCAGGTTCTCTCGACAGCCTGCTACACCTTTTTCTGAGCCACGTTGTTCGTACATCTCTCGCCATACAGGCTCAATTCGTCGAACAATCCTGTTGTTTAGGATAGCTGTAAAAATCTTATACAGTGTGTTCAAACAAGTTATTGGCCTGTAATTCTCTGGTTTGGACAAGTCGCCTTTTTTCGGTAGGAGTATAGTGCGTCCTAACACTAGCCACTGCGGAATGGGCATCTCCGACTTTAAATATGAGGTGAATATGCGGGCCAAATGTTGGTGTGTAGAAGTAAACTTCTTCCACCAAAAGTTCTTGATACAATCTGGTCCAGCACCGGAAAAGTTCTTCGTGCCTCTAAGTGCTTTTTTCACCTCTTCGGCAGTGACTGATGGGCACTCCTCCTCAGATTTTATGAGGCTGTCGCAAAACTCCTTGAAGCGGATGATATTGTCAGTATCTTCCTTCAACTCTAGTGTTTTCGGGATCTTGTACACCTCTCTCCAAAAAGTCTCTACCTCCTTGGGCTTGGGAGGATTTTTTACAAAAACAGGGGGATCACTGAAGAGGCGCGATGGGTCAGCGAGAAACTGTTGATTCTCTCTGATCCATCTCTCCCTCTTCTGTATCCTCCTCCTTGCGTCAGATAACAGCCTTATTTTGTCAACAATATGCTGCTTGATTGTCAGCAGCTTTGACTTGTTTAGTGTGTGATTCAAGGTCCTTAGTTCTTGGGCGAACTTTCGAACCTTTTCCGTGAACGGTCTACCAGATGTTATGTAGTCAATCACACATTGAACACGGGACGCATTCTGTCTTGCCCATCCAATTTTCTTGTTCAGTTGATGCAAGCGTCTTCTTGTCTTTTGATCCATCGTCGGTTTGAGCCTTCGATTTGAATCAGCCAAAGCTCTCGCAGCACCATAAACTGAGCAATTGATGGTCCAGAGGTCGGACTCTTGCGAGATATCTCCACAAAGGGAGGCATCCATTTCAGCCAGATCTTGGGGCTTAAGAGGAACTTGCATGTTGATGTTCCTCCTTGTACTGAAATTGCCATCATCTTCAAGAAGGTGCCTACTTTCTGCGGTTGGTCTTAATGTCGTTTCATCTTCGTCTGCAGCTTGTTCAAGCAGCGGTTGAGGAAGCGCTCCGCGTACATATCCATTTTTGCGGAGGTAGTCGGCTTGATTTCGCAAAGATTGATGCGAAACGTGTTGAAGCTCTGGGTGTTTCTGGTACCACAGAGTATGCATACGCGCCATAAAGCCTCCACGAACAGGGATA
>CAKNXH010057827.1:0-17959 GCA_932178445.1 Andricus quercusramuli
TATATATATATATATATGTTGTGGGCAAAGCCCGGAGTGTGGGCAAACCTAGGATTGACCGGTCGTTTCGCAGATTGCCCGAGCGGTGTCGGGCAATGTAAGCAGCACTGCTTTACTTCGGGCTTTGCCCGAGGCGTCCTTGGTCAATCTGCGGAGTGCCCCTGTCGCAATGGGCAATGTACGAAATGGCAAAACTATTTTTGATTTGTATGTATTTTACTCATCCTGATGCCGATTTAACTTTCTTAACAAGATTCGATCTGTTATAGATCTATTATAGTATATAACCCGGCGGAAAAATTATATGTATAGTGAAAAAAATTAGGTATAATTTTCATTCATTTTATTCAAATAATGTTTGAAATGAATTAAAATTATATATAATAATTATAATGAAAAAAAAAAATTAATCAATTTCATGCGAACCCTTAAGCAGATTAAAAAAAAAGGTTTTTTCTTACAATATTAATTCGTACATCAAACATTATAAAATATACAAATACAAAACATTCAAATTCAAATAAAAAATACAGCGTTACAATTATGAATTACTTATTGCAGTAGGGATTAGAGCCATGACATTAAACTATATACAATAACTAATATTTACCTTCATTTACAAACAATGTGTAATTTTTCCGCCTGAGTAGTATGTACAAATAACAATTAAATACATATTAGTAGGGAAGGAGCATATACCTGATCTTATCTACTTCTTTATAACAATAAGTAATATATTTCTTAGGGCCGATTTCACCAACTCCGATTAAGTTGTTAATCCCCGATTATTGTAATTTAATCGGAGCCTTGCGTTCCACCATTTCCGTAACGCTGGTTAACAGAGTTTAATCATCATTTAATTTAACCGCCCGATTTTGGCTGATTAACGGACGTAATGCGTGATTACCGATGGTAGCACCAAACGTAACCTATAGAATTGCAGTGTGCGTTCAGTATACAGTTCGAAAATGAAAAATTTCTTTTATGATGATTTTCTATCATCTGATGATGATGAAGATATTCTGCACATTATCAGTCGAAGACCAAGAGTAATTAAAGAACGAGTGAATTATTTAGAGACATTGGATGTTCATCCATTTTCATTTGCACAAATAAACACAAATAACTGGACAAATCTTCACTCGTCTTCTTTTCTTCGAAGTATGTAGCCAGCACGTTACTGTTTGTTCACACGCAATATGACCTCAGCGACCGATGCTCGCGCACGTACTTCACGGGACTTGAAAGTTGACCAATCAGAATCGTCGGATGAAGAGAAAATGGAAGTTATTGTGAATGGGGTATATGATTAAATAATGGAGAATCAAAACTTGATGATAGGACACGGTGGAACGCATTAGAAGTTAATGTCAGTTAAAACCTTGATTAAAAAATAATCGTGATTAGTTAATCGCCATTTTAATCGCTGTTGGTGAAATCGGCCCTTAGAGATCATCTAGTCTATACGACTGGATATCGCCAAAGCAATTAATGCTGGGATATACAGCCCTATATGGTACCGGTTGTAAAACATAATTAAAATGAGCATTTCGAAGACTGGAAAATGTGAAAATGTAGACTTAAGTCTAGATGTCTTCGCCAGGTCTGTCTAGAAAATTGTCTAATGAAAATTGTACCATTGCTGCAATTATTGACCAATATTGGTGGGAGAACCGACGTACACACCCTAAGCCAACTTGAAAACTTCGAGTGGAAATATTACCAGTCCACTATAGTTTAGACCAAGTTATTAAATTGTTTAGCAACAGTGAGTGACACCGGGGCAAGTGATGGTGCGATCAATGAAGTGAATAGTGATATGAGAGACAAGTTCAACGAAAAAATAAGCCATTTAATTGAAATTCAATCGGACAACACGATTCTTATAAATTCTATTTCAAAATACCAAGAAATAATCAAGGAAGTAGAAGAAGCTAAAGTGAAAACAAAAAAGTCTTCACTGGATTACAGACGCCTCAATCGATACGATGTTATGTATGTATTGGAGGAGTTAAAAACTGATTGTGCCAATGAGTGAAGCGAGAACTGACATTAAATACTATGTGACGAACGATGAACTTTTTGACGTTAGTAATGCTACGCATTTTGAGTGTGGTCATGGTGGTTGAAATAGATTAGAGAGAGCTTTATCTGTTAAGTACGCGAATGTTACAAGAGCAGTTATTTTGACTTTCCTCAAACTGTGTTTTATATGTGAAAAAAAGCGAAATCATCCTAAAAAAGGAGTGATTATAAAGCTTTGGGGTTGTGCATAAATTACGTAACGCAATTTCCCGACAATGTTGACCCCCCCCCCATGTAACGCTTTTTTCGACTTTTCCCTGTAGTTTTTCACCATTATGTAATACTAAGCTAGACCCCCCTCCCCCCAAAAAGTGTTACGTAATTTATGTACGAGCCCTTTGCTTTTCAAAGAGATCAACGCAAGAGCGCAAGTTGATCTAATTGACATGCAGACTTGCAAGGACGGGGATTACAAATTAATTCTCAATTATCAAGATCATTTGACAAAATTCGTGATGCTTCGTCCCTTGAAGACGAAAACGGCTAAAGAAGTGACGTATTCTTTACTCGAAATATTTTGTACGTTAGGAACTCCATCTGTCCTTCAATCTGACAATGGACGAGAGTTTTCTAACCATATCATTGAATCACTGAAAGAAATGTGGCCTGATTTATCAATAGTTCACGGAAAACCTAGACATTCGCAGAGTCAAGGCAGTTTTGAAAGAGCCAATCTGGATGTGGAGAATATGCTTGTTGCATGGATGGAAGAAAACAACTCGAGAAAATGGAGTGAAGGTCTCAGATTTTGCCAACTGCGGAAAAACAATGCTTTTCATCGAGGCATACAACAAACCCCATTCGAAGCTATGTTTGGTGAGTACTTCGAATAACATGCGTAATGAAAAAGAACTAGTTTTAAGTATGAAATACACTTTTAGAAAAATCTATTAAATATAATACAAATGTATTATATATAAAGTCATTTGCATAAGCGGTAGTTTTAAAATACATGTGTATATTAATTTTCAGATGAATAGAAAAATCTTATTATATTAAAAATAACGTGATCAAATATTAGGAAACATACATGCGTTTTTTCTTCTGCTTTAAGAAAGCAAGAAAGATTCTTCAAAATTCCGTATTATTTTTAAATTTAATAACTTCCAAAAAAACGTGACGAATACAATTGTGAAGAACTTTTCAAGGAAAATAATAAAATTCTGTAAATCAAGATTGAATCAAAATAACGAATATTACCTTATGTTAATTTAAATACAAAAATATGCCGTCGACTTTTTCATACAAATAATTACTAATGGACAATTTGAATATTTCCCAAGACTTTTTAAACAATTTTTAATTGTTTAAAAAAATGTGTCAACGGCGATACCACGCTGAAAACACCAGTTCCCGTTAGATCACTGAAGTTAAGCAGTGTTGGGCACGGTTAGTACTTGGATGGCTGACCGTTCGGGAATACTGCGTGTTGTTGACCCGTCGTGGGTGTGGTGGGCCCACGCTGGTAGTATTTATCCACCTAGAAACACTACCCGAATCGGGTAGTGAGGCAATGAACTTTCGAGTTCGAAATGCTAATCAATTTTTATTTATTTTTTAAACAAATGTAACTTATTCAAACAATTATTTATTCCCAAAAAATGTAAAAAATAATCGTATTTTCTGATTGAAATGTAATGGTTTGTCATTGTTTGGAGTAGTGATTCTTTTAAAAAACATTATGTAATTATTTAAACAATTATCTATTGTTTGTTCTCAAAATTTCTAAAAATTGACCCAGAGATGTCCAGTTTTTTTTTTCAAATCGGTATCCTATGCTACTTTTTGTTAAATAATTATATAATTTTGATACATATTTTTTAATTTTGAATAAATTTCTATTTGTTCAAACAATTTTGATTTACTTAAGCAGTTTTTTTCGATAAATTAAAAAAAATAAAATATATGTAATTATTTTTCTGACTGTATAGTGTATACACGGAAAAAAAAGTTCATTAAACTTTCTTGAAGTATTACAAGAGTCGGGGATGAGAGCGAACCTTGAACAAATTTTCTATATTCTGTATAACTTTCAGGATTTAATATAGAACTAACCTAGAATAACTCTACAAGAATTCTGTAAACTTTATATTGAACTCCGATTTGAAAAAGTTTAATAAAATATATAGAGAAATTCATGAAAGAATGCTGAAAACTTTCGTAGAAATCACAATTGAGGTATTGAAAGTTTGTAATCACATAATTATAAGGTTTAAATACCTCAATTCAGTCAAATGTATAGAAAAATTCTTCAAAAAATGTTGAAAAATCTCATAGAAATTCGATTCGAAGTATTGAGTGTTTGTGAACTACTTCAATCTAAGATCTATAGACTTCAGTTCTTTAAAATGTAGCTGCGCAGTCGCTACTGTGCGCAGGCAGCGACTTTTCCGCATCGCTTCCGCGTGAAAAAAAAGAATTCAAGTCTTAGCCAACATTAGCACGCGTTGAAAATTAAAATATTAAGTTTGCCAATAACCGACACATCTCTAAATGGTAAATCCACTACCCGGGTGCACCGGAACGTGCACCAGGTCGTTCAAGACGTCATCTACGAGAACTTTTTTAGAATCTAAATTGTATCAATAGCCAAAATAACTACCAATGGTGAGTCGACGATCAGGATGCACCGGAACGTGTACCAGGTCGTTTGGCACGTATTCTACGAGAACTGCTTTAAAATTCAAATTGTGTCAACATCCAAAATAATTAAGTGTTGAGTCGACGATCCAGGTGCACCGAGTCGCGCACCAGGTAGCTCAGCACGTATTCTACGAGAACTTTTTAGAAATTTGAATTGTTTCAACCACCAAATTAACTACGGTCGACTCACCATTGGTAGTTATTTTGGTAGATAAACCGCAAGATTTCTAAAGAAATCATCAAGTCAAGCTCCCTTGGATCGTTTTTTTATATTAAGAAAATATGAGAGAAAACAAAGTTTTCATATTTTTGTTTCGGTCTTACGATCCATTTAGAAAAAATTGAAAAACTAAATCGAGTCAAAATTCCTTTTTATTGACATTTTGGCCTCATGTGTGGGCCTTCATTGATAAAAACATATTAAAGAATAATCAGAGTCAATCATAAATATACGTCGAAGCGAATGACAACATTTTAAAATTTTGTGAAGTCAGATATCATTCTGAAGTTTTAAAAATCATTATGAAGTTTGTAAAAAAAGTATTGGGAAACTATAAAGTCCAAGGAACTTTCACAATATGTTAAAAAAGGTTGATATTTTGTAATTAAAATCCTGTGAAACAGCTAACAAACTGATCGAACTCAATCATAAATTTAATGATTGAGTTCGATTATTCTCTAAGATGTTTCTTTCTGATGAAGGCCCACAGATGAGGCCGAAACGTCAATAAAAAGGAATTTTGACTCGATTTCTTTTTTAAATTTCTTCTAAATGTATCGTAAGACCGAAATAAAACTATGAAAACTTTTTTTTCTCTCATATTTTCTTAATGGTAGTTAGTTTGGCTATTGACACAATTTAGATTCTAAAAAAGTTCTCGTAGATGACGTCTCGAACGACCTGGTGCACGTTCCGGTGCACCCGGGTAGTGGACTAGCCATTTAGAGATATGTCGGTTATTGGAAAACTTAAGATTTTAATTTTCAACGTTAAAAATTGAAATAGATTCAACTTTTCCCATGTCATATCTTATTTAATCGATTCAAAAAATATAGAATTGGGAATTCAACTTTTAAAATTATTTGCATTGCAAGCCTTTAATTTCATATAACTTATATAAACTTATTCTATATAGCTATATAACATCTTATTAATCTTGAACCTACTAGAATTTATAACCAAAAAAGAATTTGCGATTAAAAATTTGTTCGAAATTTAAAAAATGTTAAAGATCCCGAAATTTGTAATTACCTAAATTTTAAACTAAATTTTCGAAATATTATATTCTTGAAATTACTGACATTGTAAATATAAAACTCCAGAAATTTCAAATTTCCGAAATCATTAACCTAGAATTTTCAAATCACAAAAATTTGTCAAACAGCCCTTCACAGCTGTAGCTTATATTTTAGATTTTTTTTTATACTACAAGTTATGTTAGCTGCGAGGTTTTCTCAGGAGCTCCGAATGCGTAGGTAGGGAGTTCGAGCCCACAGCGAATAATAATTTTAATAGCGTGCGATTATTTGTGTAGTGATTGTTTGTGTAATAGTAAATAATTATGAACTTAAATATGTGAACAAATATCAAAGCATAATGATAATAATAATGATAATAAAAAAGATTTTTTTTAGGCTAAAAATGGGCCATGATTTTATGGAACTGTTCTCTATAGTTTCGAGACTTCTCCGATGTAGACTGTATATTAGCTGGACTTTTAGATTTTCTAGAACTATTCTACGTTTTTCGCATTTTAGAGAACTCTGTATTAAATTTGGTAGAATAGTTCGATGCAATGTAAAACCAAGAAGATTTTAACTTTTAATAAACTACCCGTCGCATCCTCTACTATAGGACTAGTTCTATAAAATTTAATGAAATTTTTTTTTCCGTGTAGAAAGAATATATTAACCATTTTTTAATTTTTCAAACAAATATAATTTGTTCAAACAATTATTTTTTCAAAAATATTTTTTAAACCGTATTTTCTGAATTGAACATAATATTGAATGATTTCGAGTAATATTAAATTCTGTTAGAAACGTCGTGTCATTGTTCAAACAATTTTTATTCGTTCAATCAGTTTTCTATTAAAGAATGTGGATCAATAATATAAAATACTAAACATGGAATTATTTTCGTAAATACATTTTAATATATATTTTTAATATTTATAACGAGTATGAAAATGTAAAAAAGCAATTTGTTGAAACTTGAATCATAATTTGCGTTAGTGAATGTGCTTTTCTATAATATAATTATGATAAAGATTGTAAAAATATTAAGAAAGCAATGATAAATACACTTTCATAATTTAAATTTTAGTATGACTTTCATGATTTGTTTAATAATGCGCGAAAGAAGATGTAAACCATCCATACTCAATTTGAAGGAAATTTGAAGAGAAAAAAACAATAATTAATTGTATAAACAATAACATAAAGTTTTTAGCAGAATTTATTAATCCTTCAAATCATTCAATATTATGTTTAATTCAGAAAATACGACTTCAAAAATATTTTGGAAAAGCAATTGTTCAAACAAATTTCATTTGTTTTAAACAATTGAAAAATGGTTTAATATCTTCTTTCTATATTCTATAAAGTCAAAAAAATAATTGTATGTATTTTATTTTATTTAATTCTTTGTTAAGTTATCGAAAGAAACTGCTGAAGCAAATGAAAATTGCTTAAAAAAATCAAAATTTATTAAAAATTAAAAGAAATGTATCAAAATTATATAATTATTTAACAAAAAGTAGCATAGGATACCAATTGGAGAAAAAACTGGACATCTCTGGGTCAATTTTTAGAAATTTTTAGACTAAACAATAAGTAATTGTTTAAATAATTACATAATGTTTTTAAAAAGAATAACTACTCCAAACAATAACAAAATATTACATTTCAATCAGAAAATACGATTATTTTTTACATCTTTTGGGAATAAATAATTGTTCAAATAAGTTACATTTGTTTAAACAATTAAAACTTGTTTAATAAGTCATGGGGAATATTCAAATTGTCCATTAGTAATTATTTGTATGAAAAAGACGACGGAAATTGCTAAAAAGTAACAATAATACTTAACAATGTTGTTTTTTGATTTTTGGTTCATATTTATGGCGCTGTGGGGGGGGGGGGCAAGGGTTGGTTAAAAATAAAAGTTATTAGTATGCCCTCTAGGGAGAAAAAAAATTTTGCAATTAATTTTTGGACCACCCTATTGCACACCTTCCATATTAAAAGATTTCAAATACAAATTTTTGCTTTTTGCTTCAAGAATGAATTGAAAATCATGAAAAATTAAGAACATAATCTAATTGACCAAATTCAACCCTCCAAAATAAGAAGACTTTAGAACTTGTCATTGGAAATGTAATTATGTTTTATTTGAAAAGGTTCTAAAATATTAAACATTTTAAATTCAACTTTGAAGAAAAACAGTTTTAAATTCAAAAGCTCAAAACTTTGCAATTTCAGAAATGATCTGATTTTTAACCCAATATTAGAAAAAAAATTAAAAATATTTGTCAATCTATGCAATATACAAATATATAGATATAAAAAAACTGTATTTGACACATTACCTGAAAAGTAACACGTTGCCGTTATACTAAAAAAGTAATGTTCCCGGTAACGCATTACTGTTAAGCACTGGTAAAAAGTGTCCTTCATTCTAAAAATTTAATTTTTTTATAGGAAGGAAAGCTCATATTGGTATCCAATCGATTCCAGATTCGATGAAGCTATTACTTCGAACAGAAGAAGATTTGGAGAAAATATTGGATCCAGAGTTTGACAATTTCGAAATGAACTCGCAGGTGCTGGATGAAGACAGCGGCATAACACCGGCCAAATTGCGAAAGCTTGATGATTCAAGTTCTGTAGAGGAGCAAAATGTTCGGCAACAGGAGGACTTTGAAGATTTTCCTTGCGAATCTTCCGACCCAGTATATGTTGCGTTTGTGATAACGAAACTCCGGATGCACAGAAATGTTTCCAGTGCCAAAGAAACGTCCATGTTATGTGTGGTGTTGGCACAAGTGACAAACAGAAAGAAGGCGTTGGATCTGTACTTCTGTGTACAATTTGGCTAACCGTACAAGCGGAGGAAATGAAGCAAGCCTCTAACAAAAAGTATTGCGAAATCCAAGTCGGATCTTCGGTCAAAATACCTATTCCTAGCGTGGATAGGAGCAAGGGAGACTCGCGAAACTTAATCGGAATTATTATGGAGGTATCCAAAGACGGCTTTTATACAGTAGGCACTCAGAACGGTATAATTAGGTCATTATATTCCCGGAATCAATTGGCTGTTTGTGAAGAAAAGTTTATAAGCCTTTTAATGAAGTTCCTAACAAAAGCGTATCTGTACGACAAATAAATGGCGAGGAGTCATTTTTCGGTCTTCAAGGATTCGTGAAATGTAATTGTACGAAGAAATGTATCAATAATGCTTGTAAATGTAAAAAAACAAACAAATTGCAATGTAATTCAAAATGTCATGGCTCTAATTCCTGCTGCAAGAAGTAATTCATGATTGTAACGCCGTATTTTTCATTTTAATGATTTGTATGTGTATATTTCATAATGTTTGATGCACGAATTAATATTGTAAGATAAGAGTGAAAAATTGAATAATAAAGTTTACATATATTCGAATAATATTTTAAACCCTTTTTTTAATCTGCTTAAGGGCATGCTCTCCGGTGATCACGTGACCAAAACAGTCCTTACTGATTGTGAAATTTTTTTTGGTGTTCACCATGTCCAAACGCAATGATACATTGCTCTCAAAATTTTGAATATAGAAAATGAGACAATAAATTGCGTTTGTATATTTAGTTTCAGTAATAATTTTGAAAAAAATTTTCCATGTGAAAAATAAATGTGGAAAATTTCATAACCGAGCTTGGTTATGTGATCTCTACTTTACCGACGTTGAAATGCTCAAAAATAATGACAGGTTACGTGTGTGCAGATACTTATTTTTTGATTTCCAACGAATGTGCATGGTAACGTTGCAACGAATGTGCAACGAATGTGAATGGTAATAATTTTGAAACAAAATTTCCATGTAAAAAATAAATGTGTAAAATTATTTTCATTTTTTTTTTTGGTGCTCGCTACGTCCACACGGATTGACATATCGTGTTTAGAATTTGAACGATTGAATAAAAAGCACTAGAGAACGTTTGTATACATCAATATGTTTATAATTTCAAGGAAATTTCATTTATAAATTGATAAAATAGGATATTACCATTCGAGTTGCAGCACGTGATGGTAATGTTTGGTTTGATGCATTTCAGATTTTTTGATTCACGTATGTTGATAACTGACACAAATTTTGGACTAAGTCGTCTGAATATTAAAAAAATCAATATGTACAATAACACTTGCACATTCCTTGCAAATCAAAAAATAAGTATCTGCAAACACGTAACCTGTCATTATTTTTGGAGCATTTCAACGTCGGTAAAGTAGAGATCACATAACCAAGCTCGGTTATGAAATTTTCCACATTTATTTTTTACATGGAAAATTTTTTTCAAAATTATTACTGAAACTAAATATACAAACGCAATTTTTTGTCTCATTTTCTATATTCCAAATTTTGAGAGCAATATATCATTGCGTTTGGACATGGTGAACACCAAAAAAAATGTCATAACCAAGGACTGGTTTGGTCACGTGATCACCGGAGAGCATGCCCTTAAGGGTTCGCATGAAATTTATTAATTATTTTTTTTTATTATAATTATTATATATAATTTTTATTCATTTTAAACATTATTTGTATAAAATAAATGAGAATTATACCTAATTTAACAGATCGAATCTTGTTAAGAATGTTAAATCGGCATAAGAATGAGCAAAATACATATAAATAAAAAATAGTTTTGCCATTCCGTACATTGCCCATTGCGACAGGGACACTCCGCAGATTGACCAAGGATGCCTCGGGCAAAGCCCGAAGTAAAGCAGTGTTTCGTACATTGAACTTAGTAGCCTGTCGCTTTCAGATGTAATACAAAAATGTAATCAAATATAAACTTTGAAACTTCCTTTTGTCAGTATTATACTTAAATACATTTTCATAATGATTATTCTTTTTTTATTTATTGTACAACATTAAGAAAACATAAAGCTTCAGATTAAAAGTAAGCTGTAACTGAAAAATTTCCAATAGATTCTCCTATAATTCCAAATTATAACCAAAAATAGTAAATTAATCAAAGAAACAAACTAATGCAAAGTATTATCTATATTGTGAACATGATAGGTGTTACAAAATAACAGCAATATCCAAATATACCATCTCTAATATTATTAAGAAACTTGCAAAGTACACAATATTTAAATTAGAGCTTACACGTACTTTTCAATGTTACTGGACACAGTGAAAAACTTAAAATTGTAATTAAACTCTTCATAACTAACAGTAAACGAATGTGTCACGTGTGTACTTCAAGTACGAATCAAAATCTCTAATGTTTCATTATGTTGAATAATTTCTTGGAAAATCTTCAAGCTGTAATAAAACTTGAAGAAATATTTATTTTATTTACTGAAGCCCGAGCAACTTCTGATATCTTTAAACTAAAATTGTCATTAAGATACTTATGTGTGTTTTTGAAAACAGTATTTTTTTAATGAAAGAAAGATAATTTACGCCGTATGAATTTTGGAAGACATAAAAATTCAAATTGGAAGAAACAGGAACAAAATACCAAAAATCAATTATTTTGGTCTAGCTCGACGTTGGTAGCAACTACAGGGTTAGGCACCAAGTCATTATCAGGCATACGATTATTTGAAGTTTTTAAGTTCGCATCAGTTTCGCAATCAGAAATTGAAGTTTGTGAGACGCTGGCAGACGATAAAACAGGAACTGACGCTGGTGGACCGGCCGAACGCAAACATTACGCTACAGCGTAACGGTAAAGTAATGCTAAAGTAATGGTAAAGTAATATGGCATTATAATTAATAAAGGAAACAAAATTAATATGTAAACTGTTGCAATTATAATAAAACGTTGAAATTTACGTTCAACGGTCATGCCGCAATTGCAACAAGTTGCTTTTGCAGCATTAAAAAATAAAAAAACATAGTGACCGTCATTGCAGTCGGGCCCCTGCATATTGGCAACCCGCTAACGTGGCTTTAAGTGGGTTGCCAGTCTGCAGGGACCCGACTTGCATGACAGCCACTTTGTTTTTTTATTTTTTAACGCTGAGAAAGCAACTTGTTGCAATAACGGCATGACCATTTGATGTAAATTTTAATGTTTTATTATAATTTTAACAATTTACATATTAATTTTGTTTCCTTTATTAATTATAATGCCATATTACTTTAGCATTACTTTACCATTACTTTACCGTTACGCTGTAGCGTAATGTTTGCGTTCGGCCGGTCCGCCAGGGGGAGCATTCGAAGTAATATTATTTGTTCCATCGAGCGCTGCGTTGAATGAATCTAATTTCAGCGATGTATCCTGATATGGAGGGGAAACTGGATATGCATTCACGATGTTTTCAAAAACTGGATATTCATTCGTATCTCCAACAATTGGCATAGGAGCAGATTGCTCTAGAGTAGAATCTGCGTTCAAGGATTCATCGCCAGTTGGAGTGGAAAAAGGTTGCCCTAATGATGAGCTTGGCGGATAAAAATGATTAAAATTGTGCGAATAATAAGGCATCGCGTTTGGGATAACTGGTGGTGCAAAAATTTCAGTTGTGTTGTTTCCTGCATTCCAAGTAGTAATATTTGGATATGTATGCGATATACCTGCAATTTCTTGAGGAAGCTGTGGAAGATATGGCGAGAACATCGGATACGTTGATGTTGGAAAGGGGGTCGCACTAGAGGCATTTTGAGCCATTGCAAATGCTTTAACTAGAAGAAGAGTATTCTGCTAAAAATATTTTTGAAATGTCATTCACTGTCTTGGTGTGCAGTTCATCTTGTTTGGTCATCAAAGCATCAGTCCTTGCCGATTGTTGCTTACACATGGTTTCTATCAACTCATCTTTCTCCATATGTAGTTTCTGGCGTTTCGACATTTTCGGTTGATCATCCTTCTTTTCAGTCATCTAAATTTTCAAATGATGCATTCGCTTGTGGCACAACGGACTGAGATGTTGTCAGAAGTATGTACATTATTTTCCGTTGATGTTGAACTATCTGCCGATTGATTTGAGACATTTGTCAATTCCGCTGAAATCGGAGGTCTTTCCATAGTTAACGATATTCTTTTCTTCAGCGGGAATCTAGAAGCTTGTTCAGTCCGAGGCTTTTTAATTATTTAAACGCGATTTGAAACAATTGAATGAGAACGGATTGCTTCGTTAACTTTATGCGGAGATTTTTCTGGAGAAGCTGCAATTTGATTTGCATCAGGCTTTGGCGGCGACTTTTCCTTTAAAATATAATCTTTAACTACGATGTTTGCCGAGTCAACCACCTTTCGATTGGATGATGGCGTAGGACCTAAAAGTTCATGCATGATATCATAAAAATGCCAATCTATTTGGCCGCCACTTCCACTTTTTCCAAGCTCCTTTCTTATTTGGAAGTACTTTTCTGAAATGTACGAAAATTATAAATCAAAACAAGATCTCCAAACACCTCCTTTCCGGCTTATTCGAGACAATTTCATGACAAAGGAAAAAAAAGAGAGAAAAAGGAAAGAGTCAACCAAAAGCAACCTCTGACTCTTTCCCTATTTTTTCTCTGTCTTTCTTTGCTACAAGGGATCAACGTTTTCAAAACCAATTTACACTGATTGAAATTTACTTCAAATCTCAAAATGAAAACCATAAGTATGTCTAAAAAAATTTGCTAAGTATAATTTTCAATTTATTGGCGAAAATTGATTAATCTATAAAAATTCTTTTTTTATAACAAGAACAAAAAATTAATTTATCTGATTACCTGATCTAGTTTTTTTGTCAAATAAATTTCTGGGAAAAAAATATATGTCTGGAAAAATGATTTTTTTTGGAGAACGAGAAAAAATCATGATGAGATTTTTTCACTTTCAAAAAATGTCTTCGTTGGACGAATCGTAAAATTAAACATTTTTTGATATTTGTAGTCAAGATTTCAAACTCCCGTAACCAAAAAAAATATTATATACATTTTGAAGGGCGTTGAAACCAGGACCCAACCTTTAATTCGAATTGTCTCATTTTACTGCAGTAGTAGGGCTAGGGGGCTATCAACTCATTTGCCAACAGATGGCGCCACCGTCGCTAGTTACCGACACCAACAGATGGCGCCACCGACAAAGGGAGGGTTCTGTTCCAGGCTAAGTTTCCGACAACAACAGATGGCGCCACCGTCGCTAGGTACCGACACCAACAGATGGCGCCACCGACTAAGGGAAGGTTCTGTTCAGTGCTCAGTTACCGATACCAACAGATGGCGTCACTGACAAAGGGAGGGTTCATTCCCGTGCTAAGTTACATGCAGTCGGTCAAAAGTGAGGTTGGTAACGGTGATTTTTACTAAGTTAACATTATAAGGTTGTGTTCTGTGCTAAGTGATCATTTATCGGTAAAACAGTTTCATACCATCAGTCGGTAAAGCAGGTAAGTCGGTAACTTTTTACATTATGATTTTACCCTCGCTCGGTAAGGTAGGGATCCACAGTACCATCAGTCGGTAAAACAGGGAGGCTGGTAACTTTTTATATTATCATTTCACCGTCAGATGGTAAGGTAGGGATATGCATTACCATCAGTCGGTAAAACAGGGAGGTCGGCAACTTTTTATCTTATCATTTTACCATAGGTCGGTAAGGTAGGGAGTCCCGTTACCGTCAGTCGGTAAAACAGGGAGGTCGGTAACTTTTCATATTATCATTTTAACATAGGTCGGTAAAACAGGGATCGCCGATGATACATATCTCCAGCCACAGATGGAGCCTCAGTTGCTATATCAGGAGCCTACCTTACTAATCGGTGTAAATAACTGATGACGTCACTCAGTACTTCTTGTCAGCACTAATATCAATGTATTAACAGTCGGTAATGGATTTGATACTTTCACGATGATTCATTATAATAAATTTAAATTTAAAATTTAAAATTTAAAGATTTTTCGGGTTTCAATCGTGTGCTAAGACTTGATTGGCCCATCAAGTTCAAGCAGTCCCCACCATGGGGCACTCTGGCCAATCACAGGCATCGTAGAGAATACATATATAAGAACAACATAACCTGAAACCTCAGTTTCAGGTCAGCCCTGAAGATGTGAACTGCAATGTTCACGAAACGTCGGCAACATTCATAGTTTCGCACACGATTGAAACCCGAAAAATCTTTAAATTTTAAATTCTAAATTTAAATTTATTATAATGAATCATCGTGAAAGTATCAAATCTATTATTAAAGAACTCTACGGGGAGAGTTTCCTTACTAAAACTAACACTTTTAGTAAGCTCAGGTCTTCTCAAGCTAAACTACTAACATCTTTAGCTTTCTTAAAACGGTGTAGGGACAATAACATCGTCCCAAAATTCTTACAGTTGAAAAATCATTTGGGAACATCTAAATCCAAATCAATTCTACATAAAACAAGTTTGCTTCTCTTAAAAGAAAGGATACAACATACCAAATTTGACTTACATACCACCTCCAAAAAAAAAAAAAAAAAAAAAACTATTAAAACTTCATCTTTTTCTATCAAACACTCTCAGATTTGACATTTGGTCCACATTGGACCGCATATCATTTGACCAATCCCAACGGATTAAAGATCTTTGCACTGAGAAACAAAAAATAAAGTTTGACAAATTACTTCCAGTAAAGCACGCACCATTAACTAATACAGTAAAAAACATCTCTAACCATCATCTCAGCAACGAAATGATTTCAGCCTTATCTAAAGGACATAATTTTGCAGTCGCCCCCTCCAAAATCCCAAAAGAAGAAATCATCAGTAATTTGGAATCCACAATATACACCCTTCCACCCGAAAAAGCAAATGACATACGACGCAGGACAACCAACATTTTACGCGAAGCCCAACTTCCTTCCTCAAACTTAACAAAACAAGAAAAAACAGCTATTAAAGAACTCAATCAGAATAAAGACATCATAATATTACCCGCAGACAAAGGCAACACAACAGTAATTATGAATAAAGAAGACTATAACAACAAAATCATGGACCTTCTTACTGACGATACATATAACAAGCTTAAAAAAGACCCCACAAAAACAATAACCAGAAAAACACAAAGCCTCCTAAAAGACTCAAATCTTGACAGCGATACAATATCTAAATTAAAACCTACTAATCCTATCTCTCCAAAACTTTACGGACTTCCAAAAATTCACAAAAACAACATCCCACTCAGACCGATCGTCAGCGCAATAAACTCTCCAACTTACAACCTAGCACGCTTTCTCGCCAAAAACTTAAACCTTTCACAGGAAACTCTATCACACACATCCAAAACTCTTTTGACTTCATCAGAAAAATACAACAAATGCACATTCAACCCCAAGATATCCTAGTAAGTTTCGACGTAGTATCTCTCTTTACAAAAGTACCAATCTCTGACACAATCGATATTATTAAATCATTTGCAAACTTCCCCTCCAATCTCACACCTTTAATAGAACACTGTCTCACTAATACCTATTTCTCTTTCAATAACCAATTCTACGAACAAACCTCAGGAGCAGCAATGGGATCTCCAATCTCACCTGTGATAGCCAACATTTTTATGGAAAATTTAGAAACTAAAATCTTTAACAAATCCAAGCTTAAACCGGAATTCTGGTGCCGTTACGTTGACGACACTTTTGTCATCTGGAGACACGGACTAGACGAACTAAACAAATTTTTCGATTTCATCAATCAAATACACCCTAATATCAAGTTCACTATGGAAATTGAACAAAACGGAAAATTACCTTTCTTGGACGTACTAGTTTATAAAAGATCTGATAACACATTAGGACATGAAGTTTACAGAAAACCCACGCATACAAACAGATACCTGCATGCCTCCTCCCACCACCACCCATCTCAAAAGCAATCGGTCATCAATTCCCTTGTATACAGAGCTGTCTCCATAACAGATAAAGATAACTTACAAAAGGAATTACAAAATGTTAAACAAATCCTAATACAAAACGATTACACAAACAAACAAATTAATAAAGCAATAAGAAAATACACTCAAGAAAACAAGTCAACACAACCTACTAAAGAAAGAGAGAAAAACAACCACCATCCTACCCTACATTCAAGGTATCACGGAACAAATAGGAAGAATTCTCAACAAACACAACATCCAAACTATATTTAAACCACCTGCAAAAATAGGACAACTTCTAAACAACCCTAAAGATGAAAAGGAACCTTTCAGTGATCCGGGAGTATATCAAATCCCTTGTTCTTGTGGTAAAGTCTATATTGGAGAAACCGGGAGGGCGGTAAGTCAACGTGTAAAGGAACATGAGAGTAAAGTTAGGCTAAAACATTTCACACAATCAGCAGTAGCTGAGCATCATATCGAAACAGGACATAGTATTTTATTTGTCAAAACAACCGTCATTGCCAAAACGTACAATAAATTTCCAAGAAAACATAGAGAAGCAATCGAAATCTTGAAACACCCTAATAACATCAATAGGGACAATGGATATAATACCAATCCGATTTGGCTTTCCGTCCTCCCGGGTTTTTTAAAAAAGACTTGATTGGCCAATCAAGTTCAAGCAGTCCCCACCATGGGGCACTCTGGCCAATCACAGGCATCGTAGAGAATACATATATAAGAACAACATAACCTGAAACTTCAGTTTCAGGTCAGCCCTGAAGAAGTGAACTGCAATGTTCACGAAACGTCGGCAACATTCATAGTTTCGCACACGATTGAAACCCGAAAAATCTTTAAATTTTAAATTTAAATTTATTAAGTCGGTAATGGGTTTATCGGCCGTTCAATTGATTCTCAGTCTGCTCGTACCTTAACGACATACTGTGTGTCGCCGCCAGTGTGTCCTGCGTGCGCTGGTATCTTCTCCACGTCCACGTGTGTTCCTGTGTTTCTACAAGTGTCATGTGGCTACCTTATATAGAAAAGATGTTTCAACTCGGTTTTTAACGTATTTTATATTGAAAACTCGAGAATTATGCGTAACTGGCAAAGCCTGTGGTTCACGCATCAGTCTTATCGCTCAGTGCATGGTCATTTGC
>CAKNXH010057828.1:0-14091 GCA_932178445.1 Andricus quercusramuli
TATTAAAAAACTATTTACTTATCTCAACAATAAGCCCTGCCTGTTATGAAGTGAAAATCAATTTTTCACCCCTTGCAGGTAGGCAAAAAAGTTGTGCAAAGTACTCGATATTAAATCAGAACCATGTTAAGATAGTTAAATAAGCTATTTGTGATAATTTTTGTCCAATAAATTTTCTTGTAACGCCGTCAGATGATGAGATACAGTGTTTTATTTGTACCCCCAGCGAAGGAGCCTAAGTGCGGAAATTCCAATGCGCTGCGCGACCCCTAAATATTGTCCGATCGAGCTGATCTTGGTCTCAAAATTAATCATTTCGAAGGGAGCACCGAATTAAAAAACGGCCCGGCAACATTTCACAACTTTGTGAAAAATGAAACGGTCTACCGTAAGGCGGAAATTGTCTTACATGCGGCAAAGTTGCCTAAACCTTGCGGTGCAAGTTTTCGAACCTTGCACCGCCCACTTTAGGCAAGTTTGCTACAAACTGTTGTGCTATCTGGGATAGAAAAACTTTCTCATGTTTAAAATGTACTTCCGAAAAATTGGAGAAGATCAGATCATTAAAAATGTCGATTTGCTGAATTTTTTAACTTAACTCGTCATTCTTAACGATCTGATATTTTCAATGATTTAGAAAGTACATTTCGAACATAAGAAAGTTTTTCAATTCTCAACAAAATTATTCATAAGTTTTGGAGCTGCTATATTGTTTTCATTTTCAGGACTCCACAAAAGATTAAATTATCCTATTGAGTACGGCCGCGGAAACGGTCTGGCGCCATCTGTTGCCTAAAAGCGACAATATTTTAGTGATGAATTCCACTTGTTTACATGAGATTGAAAATAAATAAATTTTTACTGAAAATAAGAGTTTAACTATCGGATAACGAGAGTGTCTGTAGGAAAACTGAAAAAATCTCGATTTAGGGAAAAAAAACTTTTGCTCGAGTTTATTGAAAGGTTTGATCGGAGTTGATTTTTGTATTTCTCTGTCTATGACAGATCTCGTATCGGATTACAAATATCACATAAAGTATGTCCGTACTCTTGTTTTTCGAAAAAGGTATCATGACAAATTATTGTGTTAATTGGATAAGTAATATTATATATATTTACGTATTTATACGACCTATTATTTTTGTAAAAGTAATGCTAGTTGTCAGATTTTGAGGTTAAAAAGTTCAATTATCCCAGAATATTTATGGAGTATATTTTATTTTAATTCAAATAACATCGAGTATTTTATTAGTTTTCTTGAAATTTAAGTGAAACTTTTTTTTAACAATTCGCTATGTTATGTGAAAAAACTTTTTTCTTAGGTTTGTTGATTATGGCAGAAGCGACAGAACGCAGTCAAAAAGCTAGGAAGGGCAATTCGAATGATTGTGTGGTAAACTGCTGTAACAGTTTTAAAAATACTGCTCCTGGCGTGCGTGGTTCGTTAATTTTCAATTATTTAAACGAATAGAATTTGTTTAAATAATATTTTTTTCGAAATTTAAAAAAATAAAAAATTATTACCATTTCTTTGCTGGAATATTTATCAACATTGTTAATCAATTTTTAATTATGTGAACGAATTCCATTTGTTCAAAACCAATTCAGAAATATAACAAAATTATTGTTTCCAACAATCAGAAGTTTTAATGTAAATATCAGAAAATAAAAACCAACAAATTTGCTGAAAAAATATTGTTGAAACAAATTAAAGGTTGTTGAAAATAAATAATAATTTTAAACCTCAACCTCAATAAAACAGTAATATTTTTCAATGAAAAAGAAAAATTTTTGAGAAAAAAAATTATTTAAGTAAATAGAATGTGTTCAAACAATTAAAAAGTAAGTAACCAGTCTTGATCAATATTCCACTAAAGAAGTAGTCATAATTATTATTTTGAAAAATAAAAATAAAATTATTTAAACAAATTTCATTTGTTCAAATAATTGAAAATTACGAAACCAATGTTAATAAACATTCAATTAGACCAATAGTAATAATTTTTAGAAAAAAACGAAATGTCGTAAAAAATGATATAAAATAAAATAAATTTGTTCAAATAATCGCAAATTTATTAACCAATGTTGATAAGTATTCCACCAGACTAATAGAAATAATTTTAAATAGAAAAAAACGAGAATAAAGTGCTCAAAAAGTCGATTTCATAAAAAATTAACATTTTTGGTTTCAAGGTTAGTTTTCAGGCTCCCGTGGATAATTTTCAAAAAGCCCCTATACTTTCCCGTAACATTATCCCAAAACCTGAAAAATTATTCCAAAAACTGAAAAAAGTGATTTTTCCCATTCATTTTACATGGGAAACTTCAAAAGATTCATTTCTAATTTATTAATATTTTTAACATAAAGAAAAATGTTAGGAAATTTATGATTATAATTATAGATTTCCCTAATACTTCTCTTTATGTTATATATTTTTTACTCAATAAACACCTGTAACTTAACGTCATATGGGGGAGAACTAACAGACGTTTGTCTGATTACGCTGGACTGAATTTTGCTTATTCCATTCACTTTCAACTCCTGCACCCTCACTACATGAATGTCTGCTAAACTTTTTCCCTTATTGAGCGTTTCAGGGTGAAAATCGATTAATGACTTACAGCTTGAAATCCTGTTTTTATTAAAATATTCATCATCAATCCGCTTGTTGACATTCGACCGGTAATTTTTAGGGTTATGTTCATGCCGACAACAGCGTAACTAGAACGGGTTTGACTGGAATGAAAAGACAATTTTCTCACTAAATATTTTTGCAAGAAAGTTCCCTATATTATTTTGCTATGTTTTGAAAAACGTTATATACGTTTTAAAGCAATCATTTATGCATTTATTATATTCAAAAACAATTCATACGTGCTATCTTATGTAAATTTCAAATTTCTATCCCTAAGATATTTTAGGCTTTGGCCGCCGCGGGCGCTGCCTGTCATATCCGATTAATATCAAGGTCACGTCCGTACTCAATATGAACTTGAATAGAAATGTTGAAAAAGTTGTAAAAATGGGGCATATTATGCAGATTAAGAAACAATAACAACGCATCTACGATTTTTTCACGACTCTGGTATTAAAAAACTTTTTTATTTAATTTCGACTCAGTCAAACCCTAATATTTACACGTTATAAGGGACCCGAAAGGAAACTTTTCAGTGCTAAGGCACTTCCGATCTATAAAATTTTTTATATACATGAATATACAAATATACATACATGAATATACAATTATACATATATGAATATACAAACATACATACATGTATTTCGTGTAGGGGCGAACTATAAAATCGATTGTGTGCTGATCATATGAGTTTAAATGAGTCTTTTATTACTGACTTATTTCTTACTTATGACTTATTATTTATTCAATTTTCATCAAATTTAAAAAATATGTAGTGGTCAAAGTGATTCAAGTAGGTATACGCACTTTCGATTTTTTGAATGTCCCGACAAATATATTTTATTTACCAAACGTAGACATAAAGACACCACAAAATTTTAAAATATTACTTTGAAGTATAAAAAATTAAATTAGTGTTAAATTCTTTGAACTCCAAATGACTGAAAAATATATCAATCTTTTTACCTTTCTCTTTCATATATTCTATTGTTATAATTGGCAAAATACATTTTTAATATGAATAAAATTGTATACAGAGTGAAGTTAAATCTTTGAAAAAATTGTAACATAGTCGTGTTTGATATCAGATTAATCAGAAATAGACAAAAAAGTATAATATGTAATCATATTTCCACTTTAACTATTCATTAAAGAATGATAATTAGCATTAGCGCTCCAGAGTGGCAAAAGAACGCTACCGCAGCTGTCCACTCCCTAGCGCACATCTGTCGCATTTTTCGGAAAAACGGAGACGAGAATGAGGAAGGACGAGGCGGGATGAGGAAGAATGTGACGAGACGAACCGTGGAATAGGCCCGGGAAAACGAGACGGAACCAAGGAATGAACGAGGCAAAAGCAAGCCAGGCTCGGTATTTCTCTTCTCGGACGGCATCACTATGTTTTATATTTCGCGCCAGATTTCATTACAAAGAAATTGGCTCCAGAGTACAAAGGTCCGTTTCAGGTTACGGAAGTGCTCTCTCCGGTTGTGTAAGAAGGGGTACGACAAGAAATAAAGAAAAGGTTCATGTGAAGGATTTTAAACATTATTGGTTTTCCGACGGATCTACGGTGAACGGGCCTCTCTTTCATTCCAGTAGGAACGAGGAAGAGGGTCCTGAAGTTCAGGGAGTCGACGACGACAGTCCTGGAGATGACAGGACGAAGAATTCCTTATCAACTCGCCAAGGACAAGCTGGTCATCCAGGGGTTCACAGGAAACCAAGAGATCGAACTTCGTCACCTCGTGGGTCCAACTGTCCCGATCCTCTTTTTTAAGGAGACGTTGTCCTCCCAAAGGAGACTGAATAATCCCAAAAAAAAAGGAAGACCTAGAGGGAAAACTACGAAGCGCAACAAAACAGGTGACCCCCCCCCCTACCGGAAATCTAGATTATTTCTAGATACTTTCTAGACTCTGCTCGTCTAGCGAACGTCTAGGGCAATTTTATGACAGTCGTCTTGTCTAGGGTTCGTCTAGAGTTCATCTAGCGGCGTCTAGTAAGTTTTACCTGCGACCCTTTTGAGTCTAGCATTCGTCTAGTATCATCTAGAAAGGGGTCAATTCTAGATGATGCGTTCCTAGACGATCTCATCTAGAAATCGTCTAGATTTTCAGTAGGGCCCTGTCCCAAATGTCTACCCTAATAGCACGGAACGTTTCGCGGGAACTTTCGCAACGTTCCCGGGACGTGTAACGTCAATCCGAACTCGGATTGACCAAAAACGATTTTCAATCCGAACGAATCCGATGCAATCCGAACTCGGATTCATTCGGATAGAAAATCGTTTTTGGTAAATCCGAGTTCGGATTCATTCGGATTGAACCGGCTCAATTTTTAACCGATTTGGATCTAACGAAATGTAAAAAAAAATCGGATTGGTTCGAATTAACTTGGATTGGTTCGGATACAGATTCCGGAATGATTCGGATGATTTTGGATTGGTACGGAAGGAATCCCTATCCGATACTTTCGCCAGGGCTGCCCGACGCGGAAGACCGAGGGTCAACCGGGACGAAACCGAAACTAAAGACGGACAGAATATGAAGACGGGGAAACGGTTTTCCTATCATTAGAAGGAGTAGGAGGACTTCGCGAGAAGCTCAACAAAGCAACAGCCGTCCCCGATGGACCTAATTGAACTCCTAGTCTCGCTTTCCACCGTACCCTGGCGAAAGTATCGGATAGGAATTCATCCCGAATGATTCCAGAATCTGTATCCGAACCAATACGGAAAAAGTTATACATTTCGTTTGATCCAATTCGGTTACAAATTATTCCGACTCAATATGGTTCAATCCGAATGAATACGAGTTCGGATTGAATTGGATTCATTCGGATTGAACATCGGTTAAGGTCAATCCGTGAACGGATTCATTCGGATTGAAAATTTGGTTCGGATTGATTCGGAATGGAAGTTCGGATTGTACCGGATTGAGTCGTATTAATTTTTAACCGATTTCGATGGAAAGAAATGTAGAACTTTTTTCAGATTTGTTTAGATTAACTCGGATTGGTTCGGATATAGTTTCCGGAATGATTCGAATGACTTCGAATTGGTTGAAATGAATTCCTATCCGAAACTTTCACCAGGGTAGTTTATAAGTCTTTTTGTCGTAGTTTCAAGTCGATTTTAGCCAAAGATGAATTTGAGTGAGCACAATGCACGGAGAAGGAACCGTCCAGTTAGTTTATTATTATTATATTATTATTATATATTTCCCTTTATTTTTCCACCTTTATGCAGCATCGGTTGTTCTTTTAATTGTATTTGGCGCCTATTCCTCATGATTAAAATGTAGTACGCCTACTTCTCGCCAATATCGCCACGTTTTTCAAAGTTTTCAATGAAAAAATGGTGTGAACCTCGCTACTTTCCGCGTTGACACAAAGATTCATTGTTTCACTTCGTGCCGATCAAGCCACATCGGAAACGATTTTCATTCATCTTATCATGGGGAATAGGAGAAGAAAAAGCTCATTCACATCATCGAGTTCATCCAGTTCGACAGACGAAGATGATTATTTGAGAAAACTGGTCGAGAAGATGAAAAAGAAGAATCGGAAGAATAAGAAGCGAGATCGGAAAAAACGATCAAAACGTCAAAAGCGTCGGAGGGATCCTTCCTCAAACAGCTCATCAGATTCATCATTTCAGAGCTGTGAGTATATTTATTATGTGACAGACCGTCTGGTTACTCTAATAACTCCTGGAAGGACTTGAATTATGAAAGCGGAGAAGTAATTTTGATAAGTCTCTTTGATTGTTTGACAGTTTCGTCAAATCTCGCTTCGTAGGCTCTAACCTACAAGCGAATAATAGGCTCTAACCTATGACGGCGAAGTAGTCTCTAACCTACTAGCGCATAAAAGACTCTAATCTTTTATCCAGAAACTTTTAGTTTCAAAAATAATACAATCAAATCAAATTCTTCTGTTAGTACAGAGTTGATTAAAAAATATACATGAAATTTGGTCATTAGTCTATGGTTTTTATATTTCAGCTGATCAGGACTCAGATGAATCAAACGCGTCTGAAGGTTAACGATATTTGCAGAAGACTGATCCTCAATCACAATCCAAATCCTAACAGGAAGGAAGAAACTTTCTTGGAGAAAGTTACCCTGGTGGCCGGTATCTTATCCGAAAGGCCTTCGAATTAAGGGAAACACCATCGGCTTCGATGGAAATCTCAATTTCATCCTTAAGCGACTCTTCCTTCAAGCAATATGACTCTCGTCTTAGAATATGGTGGGTTTTTTGTGAGAAAAGGAACCTGAATCCGTTCTTGAGCTCAGTTCCTGACATTTTGATTTTCTTATCGAAATTGTTTGACAACGGGGCCGCACGCAATTCAATAAACTGCTATAGATCAGCGATTTCATTGCTTGTTGGATCTGAGATGGCCACAGATCCCAGAATGTTACGATTTTTTAAAGGCGTCTCTAAATTGCGTCCCTCAAAACCCAAATATGATTCAACATGGGACCCCCAAATTGTACTTACTCATTTCGTGTCGTTAACCTCAAATGAGGAACTGTCGTTAAAACATTCAACGAAAAAACTTATAGCTCTTCTGGCATTGATAACAGGACATAGGATGCAAACTTTTTCGAAAATTAAAACAAGTAACATAAGAACAACGAAAGAAGGATTTGAGATTAAAATACCAGATTGCATCAAAACATCTGGACCAAACAAAAAGCAACCGTGTCTAAACTTGCCCTATTATCCACACGAGGAAAAAATTTATTCTGCCTCCGCACTAAAATGCTACTTAGACAGAACCAAAAATTTAAGAGAAGAAAGCACATCTCTTTTTATATCTTTCAAAAAGCCGTACAAAGATGTCACGATGCAAACCCTTAGCCGTTGGGTGAAAGATACTCTTAACGACAGTGGAATAGACACAGAGGTCCTTACAGCACATTCAACGCGACATGCGCCGACTTCTGCGGCGAATAGAAACGGACTAGATTTATGTACTATTCGCAGAACAGCAGGCTGGACTGCGAACTCTAACACATTCTTAAAATTCTACAATTTAAGTTTTACTGCTACAGATGCTTATGCTAAAGCAGTTTTGAAAATCGTTTAATATGTTAATAAAGGTTTTTTCCAATATAAACCTTTGAATATTACTCTATAGTGCCGGAACTCGCGCTAAACGCATGTACATTTTGATCATGAGGAAGTGGTTCCAAATACAATTTAGAGATTAAACGAACTTATCTGTAAGTGAAGTTCTATCCTAATTGTATGAAGCGCCTCTTCCGAAGTGATCACACCCACCCTATGTTATTCCCATCTTACGTTACAATCATAAGACCCAAAAATCGTTCCGGCGACGCTTTAAAATAATGAATCTTTGTGTCAACGCGGAAAGTAGCGAGGTTCACACCATTTTTTCATTGAAAACTTTGAAAAACGGGACAAAAAAAGCGGACATGTCCGCTGAAAAGCGGACGTCTGGTAACCCTATCTACATCGCCCGTAAATCTACTGGTTTTTTCGGCAAAATACTTCCTAGATGAATGCCCATGCAAAGTTTACTATGTAAGCTTTTTCAGTAGGGAACCTAACCCACATATCACTTTTTCTGCATTCCGCGCAATTTTTAATATGTATTTCGAGTGAATTATCGGAAATGTTGCCCTTTCAAAATTTGAAACAGGGTTTTGAAATAAAATAAAAATGAAATAATAATAAAAACTTGCACCGGGTGTCACTTTTTCAATTACCAAAACAGCACTTCTTGTCCGTACCAACCTTTTTTCTTTTCAATGGATTTTCTCCTGGTAAAACAGACATTTTTTATGTGGGAAATGTTTTAACTTCTAGGGTGAGTGTGGGTATTACCGTGGATGCTCCTATTATTGCGGTGTTAGAGATAAATAATTATTTCTAATGTTTTGCATGTATATAATGCTTTGAAACAATTTAGAACATTATTATGTGATATATTTTTAATTATTATCAATAAAAAAACTGCATTTACTATGTTTTTAACTAATTTTTTGCAATTTGAATCTCCTATTACTTCGTATTTGGCACACGACTTGCATTGTTGCATGTTTTACCGCGGCTTTTCAGACGTCAACAGGCGCTATATCATAACCTCAAAACTAACCTTACTTATTCGCCCGTGCGATAATGCCTGTCAGTGTCTCAGTGTGTCTTTCATTTCATTGATTTTTAATCCATGTTATCAAAAATATAAAACATAATTACAAGCTTTAAATCTCCTAAATTATTAGTAACTTCACTATAATAAAATAGCTGTATTACCAGCGCAGTAATTGGGTTACCACGGTAGTTGGCGCGCGGTAATTCATGCAGCCCGCGGTAATATCTACATGGAACATTTTTTTTAGATTCGCATTTTTCTCGTAAATCTAATTTCTTTTCACGTTTTAACGACTGAATTCTATTGATTAAATACCAAATATTGCTTTACGAATTAATGCGTAACGAATTTCCCATTCAAACACTTGTTCTTCATCTTCAAAAGTCGTCTTGATTTTTTTCCCGCTGTAATACCAACACTTACCCTAATTGCTCGAAATATTTTTGCCACGTACATTTCAGAGAAAAATTGCTCGAAACTCACGGAAGTGCTATATATTTTTCGGGCTTGCGCAGTACCGTTTTCTCAAATGAAAATTTAAGGTGTATTTACATGCTCTGTCTGCTGGCTGTCAGCAAGCCAACATATCCAAATATTCATTCACACCTTCGGAAAATTCAGTAAAATATAGTAATATTTTAGTTATCTTCTGAAACTCACTGGAAGATAAATAAAATATTACTATATTTTACTGAATTTTCCGGAGGTGTGAATGGATATTTGGATATGTTGGCTTGCTGGCGACCAGCAAACAGAGCGTGTAAATACACCTTTAAGCTCATTTTTCTCTTCTCTCTACCTACGAGCTCTTTCACGGCCTTTTCATACCTCCACATACCTCAATCGTCGGCAGTAGCAGCAAAGATATTAGTACCTAGATGCGGCAAGGGTCAGGAGTGGGGACGCCGAATATATATATGTCACTACTTTCTAGCCTAGGTTGAGGTGCTGCCCTCTTCAACTTTTCATTGTTTCCATGGTAACCGCGTCAAATCGTGTGAAATGTGAATGAGTCACCGTCGGTGGTGAGACTGTGAGAGCCTAGCGAGCAAAAAGACTCGCCAGGCTTGCTATGAACATTGGGTTGAAGTTTCAGACGTCTAACCTGATGATTTTTTTTTAACTTATTGAAATAAAAGAAAAAACAAAAATAAGGTTCTAAAGTTTCTAAAATCAACATTTTTTATTTATTCACTAGCTGAAATGTCCCCAGCGTCACCTGGAATTTTAAGAGATTTCATAGAATTTAAAGGAATTTAAAGACACTTTAAAGGATTGCAAATGATCTTGAAGTAATTTTAAGGAATTTCAAGAGATTTAATGAGATTTCAAAAATGATTAAAGGATTTCAAGAGATTTATAGTATTTTTAAGAAATTTCAAGGGATAAAAAGACTTTAAAGGATTTAAAAGAATTTGCAAGGGATGCTAATTGATTTTAGGGATTTAAAAAGAATTTTAAAAGAGTTGAAAAAGAGGTTTTTTCAGAAATTTCACAAGATTTAAGATATTTTAAGTGATTTTAACAAATTTGCAGGAATTGGGAGAGATTTAAAGATATTTCAAAAGATTTTAATAAACTCCAAGGGATTTTGATATATTTTAAACAATTTTAAGAAATTTACAAAGGAATATTAAAATTTTTAAAAATCTGTTGAACATATTTTGAAATCTCCTAAAACCCCTTAGAATGTTTTCAAATCTCTCGAAATATAATGAAATCTCTTGAAAATCTTGAAACTCTTTTGCAATCCCTTTAAAATCTTTAAAATCAAGTAAAATCCCATAAAATGGTTCAAATCCTTTTAATTTTCTGTAAATCTCTTAAAATGACTTGAAATATAATTCCATCAAGTCACTTAAAATCTGGTGAAATCCTTTAAAATCTCTTAAAATACCTTAAAAATCCTGAAAGTGACTAGAAATCTTTTAAAATCCCGGGCAACGCTAGGTAAATTTCTGCTAGTAAATAAATAAAAAAAAATGGTTTTGGGAACTTTTTCCATATTCTTAATACAATAAATGGAAAAAAAAAGTTCATCAGACTAAACTCACTAAACGTCTGAAACTTCAACCCAATGCTATGAACTATTCCCAAGGCGGCAGAGCTGAAAAAGAAATGGGACTAACGAAACAGATAAAAAATAATGAGTGAGAAGTGAAAAAATGTGGAAAATTAAAATTCACGAATTATTTAATTTTCCATAACTCTTAAATTCTCAACATTTATATTTATTTGATTTCAAATTATCGAATATAAATATTTTATTTATAATTATTTTTACTAACATAATTAATTAATCGATTAATAAATTATTGCGGCTAACCAAAAATACCCAAAGAATAAATACCATATACGCAAATAGATGAAAAATAAAAATACCGAATTATAAAATTGAATAAAATTATTTTTATATAAATAATTAGGTAAATTAATTATTTAATATATATATATATATATATATATATATATGTATATAAATATTAAATAATTAATTCATCTAATTATTGAAACGAAATTAATTTTAGGAAATTTTATAATTCGATAAATTTGGATATTGGAAATTTAAACATTTGTGGTGGTGTCAAAATCCAGTTTCCAAAAAACGGTTTTTCGGAATAAATTGCAAGGGGAATATATATAATTTGACGTCCTGAAAAATTGTTCGGTAGTGTGCATGTGTGAGTGTATGTATGTCAAGCTTTTTACGATCCTGCAATATGTGGTGAACGTGTACAGATAAATTGATCAAATTTGGCATACTTATTCCACTATATATATATACCAAGTTGAATTTCTTACAAGGGTTTTACCAAATATCTTCAAACTAATTGAAAAATGTTAATTAATAGATTAAATCTTTCAAATCATCTTCTTTGGGACTGATAAAAAATACCGAAATAATAATTATATATACTGAATCTTAACAATTCAAAAAAATAGTTCCAAATAAATATTAATCTATTTTAATGAAAACAATTTTGGTCGAACGAAATATTTTATTTATTTGCCAAATTAAATCTCTACCCATAATTTGAGTAAATGAAGCATTATTTGAATCAGTGAAATAAATGACAAGTTGACGGTAGAAAAATAAGCAAAATTTGTTTTATTTTGATGAGTCTTATTGTATGTTACAAATTTACGTATATTATGTTTTTTCAACATATTGAAACAGATTAACAGATATGTTAATTAAAATACTGATTTTTATTACTATAAATTAAAAATGACAGTATTTGGATTGTTTCTTGGCTTCAACGGTGGAGAGTGTATTAAAAGAAATTAAAAATAAGACTGTTATTTTCATCATAAATACTAAAATTTAATTTAAAATTCAGTTAAATAAATAAAATGAAATGATATATTAAATCTCCACAGTTTACTGAGCCCTCTCACCAGGAGTATCCTATAAATTATGCAGTACTCTTGCAGTACTTTATTAATGAATGAAGTATTAATTTTAGTTTAATAAATAGGTATTTTGTATCTCTCACAGAAAAAACTGAGGGATCAGTAATGCTGCGGCTCAAGTGAAACTTGGGATCATTTAGAACTTAGGCTCTAAAGGAACTCTTATTTAGGGTTCCTTTTTAGTTTATTCATATCCGATAGATGGCCATCGGCGGTTGCCGACTTTTTCAACTGCGCATGTGCCGAGAAGCGCGGGCCTATTTGAAATCAATAAATACTATGAACAGTCATACAGATAAATGTTAACAAAATTTTCTTATTCTCATTTAAAACAAATTAAATTGAATTATAGAAATACCTAGCTTCTTGAAAAAATTTTATATTAACCTAATATTGCAAGTGTATATTATATAATTTTGAATAGTCCCGCGCTTTTTAGGCATGCGCAGTGGGAAACTTCGGATTTGCAACATAACCTTAAAAACTGTCACATTTCATGTGCGATATCTTCCTTTCAAGAATGCCTAATATCTATGATTTTAGTTTCTTCATTAAATGTTTTCCAGTGCAATATTATTTAATTCCAATTATAAAGCATAATGTGCATCATTAACTTGTGCAATCTTTGAAGTGAGTCTAAGCAGAAGTGAGAAAAAGGCTCTATTAGAACCATTTGAATCCACACTTGGGTTCATTTGGAAACCATTTAACATTTTGGGTTCCTTTTCAGCAAGAGAGGTTCCTTTTTGTTGCAGCTCCTTTGGAACCAAAAATTGGTTCTAATAGAAACCCCAGTTTTTTCTGTGCTATTAAAAACCAAATAAAATGGCAAATATATTTGAATGATTTAAAAATAATTTTTATAGATAAAAAATAATTGGGAAGTTGTGTCCCTGAATTAAAATTTTTTACCGAATATAACTTAATTTAAGGATTACCCCATGCGCCAAGGTAAACAATCCGTTGAGAGGGAAAAATGGGTTAAGTCAAATGCCACGACTTATCAAGTAAGAAAAAAATGTTATTTGTATGATATTTTATAAACATTCGTGAATTTAAAACCAATTTTTTCTTATGTTCTTTCCTGAAAAAATTCACTTATTAGTAGGAAAGCAACTTATTTCTATTTTTATTTCTTTTTTTTGTGGTTTTTTTGGTTTTTGACTTATTGAATGTAGCAAAATACCGTTCTAATTAGAACGGCCGTTAAGGGCCACAATCAAAATTACTAATCAGGGTGGCCAAAAAACTGAATAAAATTTTCAAAATTCCCTATCTTTTTCTTATACGTATTTATTATCCTTGACCATAGATATCTTAAAGAATAAAATTATAATCTTATAACATTTTCATATAGAACTAGCGGACCCGACAGACGTTGTCCTGTACACACGCCTTAAATCTGAAAATTTGAAACTTTTTACATTTTCCAGTGGACTGAATTGTGAATCTAAACCATTCTCGAATCGACTGGAACACACACACAAAATTTCATCAAAATCGGTCCAGCCGTTTAGGAGGAGTTCAGTCACGCACACACGAACCATTTCCATTTTTTTACAGGAGAGCGGAAAAACGCTCGCATTTTGTTAATTATGCAATGTAAAATGCAATGTTTGAAAAATTTTCACAATAAAAATATTGTTAATTTTGACATGCTTTTGTCGCTGAAATGACGGTATCAGTTTAGAGTTTCGACAAAAATTTTTTTTAATTTTGAAAAATTGGCGGTTATACGACTTTGAATATCCACCCTTCATATAAAGATGTATAAAACATTTTCCAGTGGACTGAATTGTGAATCTAAACCAATCTCGAATCCACTGGAACACGCACACAAAATTTCATCAAAATCGGTCCTGCCGTTTAGGAGGAGTTCAGTCACATACACACGAACAAAAGAATTAT
>CAKNXH010057828.1:17044-63882 GCA_932178445.1 Andricus quercusramuli
TATATATATATGCAACGACCACAAACTTGCCTGGAGCGCCAACTACCGGTATGTGGCCCTACTAATCCCTTGCCGCATCTAGGTACTAATATCTTTGGTAGCAGGCAGCCTGCCTGTAGAAAATCCACAAGAGTGAAAGAGATAGAGAATGGTTTCTCTCTTTCACTCTGATAGACTTTCTGCAGGCGGGCTGCCTGCCACTGCCGGCGAGAAGGGGTATGAAAACGCCGTCAATCGATTTCAGGTCCGCTTCTGTATGCATGAATTCTGGATTTTTCGTGTTTCGTATGACTTTTTTCAACAAAATAATATTATTGTGCATAGGGGGTAAGTGTTTTTGACATTAGGAAGATTTTGCATAGCGTTTTGTATGATATGGTTAACACTAAACGATACGCTAACGAACGTCGGATAGCGGAAAACGTTAGCGCTAAACTCCCCAGATAACAATGTGCGCGCATAATGATGGCGTATTGACTCGCACGCGTGCGGATTATCCCACACGTCGCGCCATCACCTGAGCAGACATATGCGTCCTCAATTGCGACGCATATCGCTCGCACGTGCGAAGGTCGCACGCATGTCGGTGATATGCGAGTTTCAAAATTCATGAAGGAATTAAAAAATATATTATTGTAAAAATTATTATTAAATGAAAATAGGAATAATTGCAATACAAAAAATTACCTTTGTAACAAGTGTTTCATACAATTTGAGATCTATAATAGCAGAACAGGCTATATAACAATACGTTATCATTACATATTATTTTCTTAGGTATTATACAGGGTGTTTTTTTTTAACTTGAGACAACGGAATATCTCAAAAAATACGCATCCTACGGAAAATATGTCTGGAATAAAATCTTTTTATTTTCGAGAGGTAAAAAAGATTTGTTAAAATTTACCCCACCCCCAACCCCACAGGAGGCAGGGGTGGGGGTAACTTTGTAATTTCAAATGGCAACCCCAATTTTTTATCACATATTCAGATTCTCCTTTACGAAATACGTAAGTTTTATTCGGAAAATTTGTTTCGATTCGCGATAGATGGCGCTGCAATTAAGAAAAACGAAATTGTTGACACTACTTTTAGCTCTACCCAGGAATAACGACGCGGACGTAGTAGTTGTCTATTCCCTTCGAGGTGCTTAATTTCGGTGAGTCCCCTTGCCTCTCACCACAGGGATCCTTGATTTCGATTAATTATGTTACAATAAGGGCTCAAAATGGTGTCCTCGCACTTCGATGCACTTGTTAATCCGAGCTTTGAAAGGTTCCACACAACTGCGAATTGTGTCTGGTGATATTTGTGCACAAGCAGACCTGATTCTCTCGATCATGTTATCACGAGTTGTGGGCACTTCTTGATACACGCGACTCTATAGATAACCCCACAAATAGAAATCCAGCGCCATAAGATCTGGCAATCTGGCAAGCCAATTTACTGGACCTCCTCTACCGATCCATCGTCCATTGAATTCGCGATTGAGTACTTCCCTCGCGATTGCCGCATAATGTGCTGGACAACCGTCATGTTGAAACCACATGTTGTGTCGCACTTCCAAGCTTAGGTCTTCCAGCAATATTGGAAGTTGATTTTCTAAAAAGTCACGATATTTTTCACCGTTCAAATTTCCATCAATAAAATACGGACCGATAAGTTGATCTCCAATTATTCCACACCAAACGTTCACGGACCATGGACGCTGATGCTCAACTTCACGCAACCAATGTGGATTTTCTACACTCCAATAATGCATGTTGTGCCGATTAACGTTACCATGATTTGTGAAAGACGACTCGTCTGTGAAGAGTACTAGAAAAAAGAAATTCGGGTTTCCTTGTATTTGCTGAAGCGCCCATTGACAAAATGTCACTCGGTTCTGAAAATCATTTCCATGAAGTTCTTGATGCAGTGAAATATGATACGGATGATAATTATTACGTTTTAATACCTTCCAAACACTGGATAGACATTCCGGAATCGCGGCTTAGTTGTCGAGTACTAACATGAGGGTCATGAGTGACTGCAGCTAAAATTGCAATTTCATTATCAACTCCAGTGACTGTTACTCGACGCTTCCTTTTTTTCGGTTGTACACTTCCGTCAGTGATGAAGTTTCGGACAACCCGGTAAAAAGAAGCGCGTGAAGGAACACTTTCTGGAAAGCGTTGAGCATAAAGCGTGAGAGCATCATTGATATTCCTGCCACTTTCTCCATAAATGAGAATAATTTCAATCTTCTGTCGCTGAGATAGAATTTCCATTGTGAAAGTAATGAAGTAAGGTAATGAGAAAATACAACGACACCCAAATCAACTCAAACGAACGTGACCAACAACAATAACCGAAACGAAAGCAACCAACACACTCAAATCAAATGAACACAATCAACCTTCCTAATGAATGAACGTTAAGCACGGACAGACGCGGTTATCGCTCGGCCGGAATGACGTCGAGGATTGTAGACAGTGGAGACTCGATGATATGTAATGTCTACATCCAAAATCGACTGTCGTCAACCAACTGCATTCGGGAATGGTTTTCGACAGTTTTATCACTTTTACCGTCCCGTTGCCAAAAGTTCAAGCACCCCGATGGATGGTGAGAGGCAAGGGGACTCACCGAAATTAAGCACCCCGAAGGGAATAGACAACTACTACGTCCGCGTCGTTATTCCTGGGTAGAGCTAAAAGTAGTGTCGACAATTTCATTTTTCGCAATTGCAGCGCCATCCATCGCGAATCAAAACAAATTTTCCGAATAAAACTTACGTATTTCGTAAAGGAAAATCTGAATCTGTGATAAAAAATTGGGGTTGCTATTTGAAATTACAAAGTTACCCCCACCCCTGCCTCCTGTATGGTTGGGGGTGGGGTAAATTTTAACAAATCTTTTTTCCCCCTCGAAAATAAAAAGTTTTTATTCCAGACATTTTTTCCGTAGGATGCGTATTTTTTGAGATATTTCGTTGTCTCAAGTTAAAAAAAACACCCTGTATAACCAAGTGATGAACAATATTATAAATTAATTAAAACGTATTAACCAGGCAATAATTGTGCAGAAGCACCGCAGAAACAGATAAAAAGACGCCGAAAACTGTGGAACACACGAGATACACGAGCGCGGTAGCGTGCTGACAGTTGACAGACTTGTTGGACATGCGTGTCCGCGGTGGCAGCTTCACCATCATCATTTCAACACTTGAGCCCGCTTTTGAAATTTCTTGTCTCAACTAGAAAGTGTTAAAATAATTAAAACTGATTGAAATTCAATTAAAAATTACCGCCCAATTAAAGTATTTTGCGAGTATTTTTTCTGTCCAAATTAATTTTCCATAAAAAAAAATTGAGTAATTTTTTTATTTGGAGAAAAATAATTAATACCCTCCCCCCTCTATTTTTGTTGGAAACATTAACTTGTCAGAAGCCAAGTCAATGGGAGTTGTAGTCAGAAAAAGAATGTGGAACTTTTTCAAATTTTGCTCTGTGAAAAAGGAGCATAATAATAATTTTTTCAATAAATAATGTCTAGGATTTAACTAGGATATAATTAGATTATTATCATGGAATTATTTATTAGTTATCTGCAGAATGCACGCACGCGTGCGTCGCAGACAGGCTGTCATACGTGAAGTACGTCGTGATGGCGATATGAGACGCATTGCGCACGCAGTCTACCTACCTATCACAGCATTGCGACAGGTGATGGCAGCATACGTGCGTCATGACTCGCACAGCGTGCCTCACACGCATGTGAGTACTGTGCGTCTCACGATTGTTACTGGGTCGTAGAGCATGCGCAGAAACGTCATCACGTGACTTTAGCGTTTACCGTATGTTACGGAACTATATGCAAAATCTCCCTATTTATGAACGTAATGATATGCATTTGGAAACAATATAGTCTGTATAAGTTTTGCGGCACGTCTTTTTGCAAGCGAAGCTGACATAGCCCCAAACATAACCGTTATAGTTGCTATTGAAAAATGATAATCAACATGCTTGATTCTAATATTTTGGAAAGAAAAAAGAAAAGCGCGTAATTAACGTCTACTTGATTGTGTTGGGTTCTTCTTTATGAATGGATGCGTTATAAGAAATGGTGCAATATCACAAAACTGGTACAGGCAATTGTTTGGAAAAACATAATATTATTATATCAACAAATGTCAAAAATACCTTCTGTGCACAAAAATATTATTTTGTTGAAAAAGCCATACAAAACACGACAAATCCTAAAGTCACTGTACATAGAACTTTGAGAGGAATCAGCTGATTTGCATGTCGTTGTATATAATATAATGTATGTATGTATGTTGTATATTGTATATGTTATTCTTTCATAAATATGTTAAGCTCAATACATTTACCTATCATTTGAAACTTATTAATTTTTGTATTTAAAAAAATCGAAGATTAAAATTACCGCCATTCGGAGATGTTTCCGCTGACGGAAAAATCTCTATTTCACAACACATTAAGGCGCTTTTACACCTCTACACTCGCGCATACGCATGCATTTGCATGCGGTCATTCCAGCCTTCGATAAATCTAGTAATATTGTAGTAATTCTATAGTAATATTTTACTTTAATTGAAAATTAATAAAAGATGACTGATTTATCGGCGGTTGGAATGACCACTTGCAAATACATGCGTACGCCCGAGCATGCATGCATAATTGTGAAAGCACCTTTACTTGCGCAAGTCCGCATGCTGCGAATCTGCAATCCTGTCCAATCCTCCGCGTTTACGACAATTTGCTCTGAGCTCGAAGGGGAGCTCAACCTCTTTATAGGATATAATCTGATGGCTATGCAATCTCTTAAATTTCATTGGTTGAGCCAAAGATATCTTTGGTTGAGCTCCCCTTTGAGCTCAGAGCGAATTATCGTAAACGACACCTGTGAAAGAGCCCTACCAGCAGGGATGTGCAGTTACGCGTAACTGGAGGGTTTTGAAGTAAAATACCTAAGTAAACTATTTTACGTAGAAAACAGGTCAAATACCTGGTAAATTACGTGCCAAGATAGCGGACCTGCAGAACTGTGCATAACTTCACTTTTTTGAATTTCTGGTATCGGAATACGTAAGGGCGTAAGAGTTTTTTTTTTTCAATGCCTATACAGGGTGTTCCAGACTCAAGTGGCCGGACTTATATAGCCGTATAAAAATGAAAGAAATAAATAGAAAATTCCTTTTCCAAAAATCAGTTGAAGTTTTAGCTTTTTAGTTTTAAAATATTTAAGCTGGACCAATCAGGAGCGCCGTATAAACAGCAGTGTGTGCGTGAACGAGATTTCAACGCAGTCTTATCGAAACGAGCGCAGAGGTGGGGTTAGCGACGGGAGAACACTAAGTTGGAATCCCGTTCACGTACACACGGCTGTTTATACGGCGCTCCTGATTGGTCCAACTTAAATGTTGTATATCTGAAAAAGTAAAACTTCAACTGATTTTTGGAAAAGGAATTTTCTATTTATTTTTTTAATTTTTGTACGGCTATATAAGTCCGGACACTTGAGTCTGGGACACCCTGTATTGTTAATTGAAGAATAATAATGTCAATCAGGGATGTGCAGTCACGCGTAACTGGGAGGTTTTTACGTATAATACCTAAAGGAGGTATTTGACGTAAAACACCTGGAATATATAAAATACATGTAGAAAACTACTGATTGGCTGTCTGATTCGAGGTTTCAATTTCCCGCCTCAGAGGTGGCGCCCTCATATATAGAACAAGACGTATGGCGTTTACGACAATTCGCTCTGAGTTCGCTCTGAGCTCGAAGGGGAGCTCAAAGTCTTTTTCGGATATAATCTGCCAGCCATGCAGTCTCGTAAATTTCATTGGTTGAGCTCCCCTTTGAGCTCAGAGCGAGCCCAGAGCGAATTGTCGTAAACGCCAGTAATTTACATCATGTAGAAAACTGATTAATGGCCCTCTCACACGATTACAGATCCGCAAGTTGCGGACTTGCGCAACTCATGAGTATAGTGAAAATAGAGATTTTTCCGTCAGCGGAGAAATCTCCGAATGGCGGTAATTTGAATGCATGAGTTTCGGGTGTTTCCTGTTTTGTCTCGCTTCTCAAACAAACTAATATTTTCGTGCACATAAGGGATCGTCCATATATTACGTAAAACGTTTTTCTTTTGTTTAAATAAAGACGAGAATAAAATTGCTGTGAAGTTGAGAAGAACACAACGATATAAACAAAAGAAAAACGCCTTACGTAATATATGGACGATCCCTAAGGTAAGTGTTTTTGACAGTTGTTAACATAATAAATTATCATGTTATGTTTGGGGTTATGCCAGCTACGCTTTCGTAAAGACGTGCCGTAAGTCTTATGAAGGCTGTTGTTTGCAAAAGCATAATATTTTTGTGTTAACAAATATATTGTTTATATTATATTTTTTATGATTATATGTAATATTATTTTGTTGAAAGAGCGATACAAATGTACACAAATACAAATGTACATATGTACACAGAACTTGGAGAGAAATCATATGATTTGGCATGAGCTTGTTTCTTTTCATCAAAATACTTAAAAATGTATTTAATTCATAGCCGTTATTCCTCCATAATTATTTTCAGCTCAATACACTTGCCCATAATTCGAAAAACATAAAAATTTCTATTTTTTAAAAATCGAGCATTCAAATTACCGCCATTCAGAGATTTTTCCGCTGACGGAAAAATCTCTATTTTCACAACTCATGACTTGCGCAAGTCCGCAACTTGCGGATCTGTAATCGCGTGGAAGGGCCCTAAGTAAAATACCGGGTAAATTACTGTAGAAAGCCAAGTAAATTACGAGTATTTTACTTACCCATCACTGCCTACCAGTGAAAAGCTATTCTTCACGCATGTGCAGTACTGCTCCGGGCCCTCTTTGGGAGGCTCCTAATGGGAGCATGATCCAATTCACACCAGGTCTAGCCACGCGCAAGTAAAAAAAATTGCAGCCAATCAGTAACGCTACCAGCTACGCTGCCATATTGAATAAATGTATAGCTGGCGGCTGTGATGAATGGTAACCAACATGGCCGCGGAGCTGTATGCGCGATTTGGACGAAAATGGGACGTTTTTTTGGCTAGACCTGGTGTGGGTTGGATCATGGTTGGGAGCACTGGTTACGTCTTGAGACTATGGTTGCAGGTTGGATATGGTCGGTGTCTGGTGATCACTGGTGATTGTGTGCCCCGTCGCTTGTGAGTTTTGTAGTATGAAGGTGGAAAATGAAGGAAAAGCTTAAAATAGTGTAAAAGATTATTCCAAATTCATATAAAATGGAAGCGGAAACAAGGTGCATGTTCACAAAAGAACAAATAGCGAATACACCCAGCAGGAAATGCAACATTGGTGCAGAATCTGAGCTGCAAATTAGGCAGCATGCAGCGATGTTTATTCAGGATATGGCCCAAGGATTACGCTTTTTGTACGTATACATTTTTATCTCTAAATTTTTTCTCTATAGAAGGTAAGTAACGAATTTTTCAGAAAAAATGGTAATCTTTAGGTTGGGCGTTTTTCGCAAATCGATGGAATCGAAGCGTTGAAATATTATTATTTGTATGCAAACTGTGATGATGCTCTGAAAACTATTTGCTTGCGGGTTGTGATTTAGGACATTTGTACAAATACTTAGATTAAAATTATTCAGACTTCGAGTTGAAAGTTCACCTCCAAGTTCAAGATTTTGTATCTGTTATGTATCCATTTTGTTCGCATTTTTAAGACGTTTAGGAATATCTGTACTAAGGGGCCATTCATTAAATACGTGACACATTTTATAAGCCCCCCCCCCCCCTTGCTTGGTGCGTTTTTCATTATTGTTAATGTGGAGAATTATACCCTCCCCCTAACCCCGAACGTATCAGGTTTTTTGTGAATGATCCCTAACCCGTATAAAATTTCTTTGTAACTAGTTCCCCTTTAGCTTTTTTTACTTACAGCGCAGAAGCTTTAGATTGTTCATGAATCACGTGATCTTTTGTCCATTTATTTTTTTTTTATTAAGACTGCATGCAAACATTAATGATGATTTGAAAACTTTTGATTTTGAGTTGTTTATTTGAGGGCTCTGATGCAATAAGGGCATATCATATTTTCTTACAGATTGTATTCCAGGGTGTCCTTTGACCGATAGAATATTCATAATTTAGAAATGTTAAAAAAATATTTATAATTTTTTTTTTGATGCTGGGCGTGAATTTGAATTTTATGTTTTCTATTGTTCCGTTTATCGAGGGAATTTCGAGCAAACTAAATCTTTCGCGACAAAAATGAGGAGGAATGTATTAGGTGCCGCGCTACGGTGTCTCGGTAGTGAGTTTTTGCCCTTAAGAGGGTATTTTTTAATTTCTTAGTAATATTCGGCTCTAAATGTAGTTTACCCTAATGTACGTAACGTTTGCACCTACATAACTGCAGAGCTGGTAAGCAACCCGGAGAATTCGTTTTGTAAACAGAACTGTGAACACGTTTTTTGAACTTTGTCTAAAAATAATTTAAATTAAAAACATGTCGACATTACACATCGGAGTTTAAAGATGTTTTTGAATATAAATGAAATAGTTTGTGCTCGATGAAAAGTGATTATAATCAAACAAATTAAGGTAGAAAACGAAAAAGATAATAGAGTACATGGGTCAAAAATGTTCGTAAATCTTGCGAAAACAAGATCAACTTTTGAATACTTTTTAAAGAAATTTAGGCAATATCACCTTCTCAGCAAAAATTCACTAGCGAAATACCGTACAGCGGCGGTAAACTCCTGGGACCAGACAGTGAACTCGAACGTTATCATAAACTAAAGTCATTAATACTCCTATACATTTCTCCTCATTTTTGTCGCGAGAGGTTTTTTCTTGCTTATAATTCCCTCGATAAATGAAACGATAAAATACATACAAGGAAAATTAACGTCCGGCGTCAGAAAAGAATTAATAACATTTTTTTTTAAAGAAACCTTTCTAAATTCTGATAGCTCTATCAGTCAAAGAACTTTAAATATTAAAATTTGAAATTAATTTAAAAGCCTCGAGGAGACGTCGTTTTCGCAAGAGAAAATGTTGAGTTACCTTATTGCATCCAGGCCCTGAATTTCGGTCATAGTTAGACATACCAACTTTGAACGCTATGCTATGGAGTCGGCGAATTCTGCCGTCATCGAACTTTGACTTTGAAGCTCATGATTTTCTATATGCTTTGCCTATCTATTTCTCTCTCTCTCTCTCTCTATATATATATATATATATATATTTATTGTCTATCTAGTTTTTTCACTTTATTCACATTTTTACATGCAAGAATATTTGAGTTAACCTGTACAGAATGGATGTGTAACTGTAGTTCCGCTTTACCTATTTTTTTACTAATTGTACGGCAGTTTTAGATGTTCTATGAAAAGGTGTGTTTATATTTACCCAAAAACTGCCGCTGTTTATACCGCAATCGAGGTACATGAAGCCACGGGCTTTATAAAATTCAAGATCTTATATCAGTTTCCTATTACTCAAATTTTCAATAATTTTACAGAGGATTTTAATTACTTCGTTCAGATTCTTCTATTTAAAACTCTACAGTCGACTTTACAAGCCAAATCCTAAACATTTTGGTAAAAAAATTGATGATGAATAGCGATTTAAGAGTTTAGGTCACGATTATTCCGGAGTTGAAATCGAGCCGAAAATCGGATATAATTTTTTTAAAGATTGCTCATGTGAGTTAATGTTTTGAATGATGGGTTTTATCAGAATAAAATCTCCCTATTATCGTTTCTAAATATATTTATTTCCCTTTATAAAAATAGTTGAGTGTCCAACCTTATAAAGTTTAGATTAACTTTTTTCCCGACCTCTATTCGTATCTTCATAATATCAAAATTCAGTTACATTGAAATACAAGTATAGGTCGTTCAAAAAAATCGAATATATTTTTTTTCGAAACTCCCACATAAAAACTTCCAGAAAGATGTAAAAAGACGCCTGTGGAAAGTAGAGCTCTTAACATTAATATTTAGAGGTCGCTCATCGCGAATTTCTATTTCCCATTTAAATAGCATGTGAAATTTTTTGTTTAATTTGGAGTTTTGTAACTTTTGAACGGTCCAAGGAATTGCCAAGACCATAACATATTCTTTTAGGGAATTGCACGCTCTACAAAAAAGGTCTGATATGATTGTTTCAGAAATTTACTTCTTCAAAACTTATTTAAGGTTAAGTTGAACACATAATAAATTTATCGTTTTTTTCCCTAATTTCTGGCAAAAATTGGAAATTTATCACTAATTATGGTACACTCGAACTCCAAAGATACGAGCTCCAGAGATACGAGCAATCCACAGATACGAGCATCTCAACTCCAAAGAAGCGAGCGGAATTTTTTCCCCTTTGCCCCCACCATTTCCGAGAGTGAGGCGCGCGCGAGAGCCCGCTGATTTGAATTCGACGTTTGTTCACCGGAAATTGCATACGCGCGCGTGCGCGTAGTGGGCCTATCGGCGTTACCACGCATTACCCCCAAAATCTAAACGTTGCAGGAGTGGGAGCCCCTTTGACGCTCGTATCTTTGGAGTTCCCGATTCCCGAACTTCTCGTATCTTTGGAGTTCGAGTGTAATAGTTTTTTCGGAAATTTTATAGTTTAAAATGTTCTCTGAAAACAATAATCTAACTCAAATCATCACATTATCAAGTTTAACATTGTTTTAAAATTTGTCTTTTATTGTTCTGCTTTTAATAACAAATAACTTTTAAATCATTAAACTTGATAATGTGATGATTTGAGTTAGATTATTGTTTTTTTAGAGCAAATTTTAAACTGTCAAATTTTCTAAAAAAAACTATTACGACAATTAGTGATAAATTTCAAAATCTTCCCAAAAATTAAGAAAAAAACGATAAATTTATTATGTGTTCAACTTTAACCTTAAATAACTTAAGCAGGAATGAATTTATTAAAAAAATCATAAGAAACCTTTTTTGTAGAGCGCCGAATTCCCTATAATAATATGTTACGGTCTTAGCAATTCATCAAGCCGTTCAAGAGTTACAAAACTCCAAATTAAAAAAAAAATTCAAATACTATTTAAATGGGAAATAGAAATTCGCGATGAGCGACCTCTAAATAATAATATTAAAAGCTTTACTTTTCACAGGTGTCTTTTTACACCTTTCCGGAAATTTTTATGAGGGGGTTTCGAAGAACAAAAAATAGTCGATTTTTTTCAACCACCCTAATATATATACAGGGTGTCTCAGAGCATCCGTCCACCCCTTTTAAAATCTAACATACCTAATAACATTTCGGACTTTTGAAATAAAATTTTTAGGGATAGAATTTGGAATATCCATCGACTGATATGTATTAATTTTTTTCTGACGCTCTGCGCCTTTTGATCTTCTCTAACTCAGGGGATCAGTGACATTTCGGAAGGCATTTTCAGGTGGATGATTGAAAAAAAAAATTTCCTACAAAAGTTACTCACTTTTTACCGTAGGATCGAAATCAATAAAGAAAAATATGTCATTCCATTTCAAAAAAATGACTTCCGGTCTGAATAGGCCACTTCCGGTGGGAGCCGGAAGTTGAAAATACCTCCAATAGATCGAGGGCAGTCCAGTTACTATTAGGAGGAACTGAACTTTCAATTTTATTAGGTATTTTAGATTTTGAAAGGGATGCGAAAGAGATGCTCTTATGCGCCATCTACTAGTGTCTCACTTGCACTCACGCTTCTCTATGACTGCTATGAAGTTGACTTTCCGGTATATATATATATATATATTTAAAAAAAGAGCTAAACAACTACCGCAGGGTCCCACTGAGAGCAACTGCCATCTAAAAAATGTTAATAGCCCCCAGTAGAACCACGGTAAAACACACCTATGGCCACGTCTCACAACCGTGAGATGGGTGGTCACAGGGCACGACGAAATCACAGCGACAGGCTGGCGAAACCGTCGTGTGCCTTGAGGACACGAAGCGACCCAAGGATGACAGCTTTCTGCATCCATCTCGCAAGTGCCTTGGCATATTTTTGGCACGCGGGTATGGCTTGAAGGTTACGAACCAGTGATAATTTCGCACCTCCGAGAGCACCTATCACAAGGACAATTACTCGTACCGAATATTTTGGCTACAGTCGTTGCATCTCTCTTTTAAGGTCTTGATACCTCTCCTCTTTCTCCTTCTCCTTTGCAGTGATGTTTTATTCGGACGGAGCCGAGAATTCGATCACGAATATAGTTCGTTTCTCGAAGTCTTGGAGAACAATGTCAGGCCTCGAGTGTACAACGGAGACTGCTGCCCGAAAATCGTAGTTCCAGAAAATCTGGCACAACGCTCCAAGAGAGATAGAGTCAATTGTCCGAAACGAGAAGTGCCAACTTTTCTAGAACTACGATTTTCAGGCAGCAGTCTCCGTTGCGCACTCTACGCCTGACATTGTTCTCCAAGACTTCGAGAAACGAACAATATTCGTGATCGAATTCTCGGCTCCGTCCGAATACAACATCACTGCGAAGGAGAAAGAAAAATAGGTGAGGTATCAATACCTTGAAAGAGAGCTGTGACGACTGTAACCAAAATATTAGGTGCAAGTAATTGTCCTTGTCACTTGCGAGATGGATGCAGAAAGCTGTCATCTTCGGCTTCGTGTCCTCGAGCGACACGAGGGTTTCGCCGACCTGTCGTTGTGATTTCGTCGTGCCCTGTGACCACCCATCTCTCGGTTGTGAGACTTGGCCATATTGCGCATTTTGTCTTGCACATCCAATCTTGTAGTTCAGTTAATGAAAATGTCTTGGTCTTTTGATCCATCGTCGGTTTTAGCCTTCGATTTGAATCAGCCAAAGCTGTCGCAGCGCCATAAACTGAGGAATTGATGGTGCAGAGGTCGGGCTCCTGCGAGATATCCTCACAAAGGGAAGCATCCGTTTCAGCCAGATCTTGGGGTTAGGAGGAACCTGCTTGTCAATGTTCCTCCTTGTTCTGAAATCGTGATCATCTCTCAGCATGTACATGCTTTCCGCGATTGGTCTTGATGTCGCTTCCTCATCTTCGTCTGCAGCTTGTTCAAACAGTGGTTGAGCAAGCGCTCCGCTAACATAACCATTTTTTAAGAGTCATTTGGCAATGACTGAATCGAAACGTGCTGAAACTCTGGGTGTTTCTGGCACCACGGAGTGTGCATATGCGCAGTAAAGCCTCCGTGAACAGGGATAATGCTGGCATCGTAGCAGTCTAGCAAGGCATCCTTGAGTTGACTCGTCCACTCAATGTAGGCGTTTCGCCGATTCATCCTCGTGTTTTCATCTAAATTATTTTCAGCACCCCGAACTCTAGGGTGATCGGCACTGTTTGCCGATCCATCGTCGGGTGCTCTGTGCGTTCGATCGTTTTGAATCGCATCTTCAACTTTTTTGTGGTTTGCTGGTGTCATTGTTGTTCCCACGAGCAGCTAGGGAATGGGTTCGTCCGTCCTCGTAGAGCCCCGCATGCAAGGATAAGGCAGCATACTCTGAGAGGTCGCCCGATATCCCAGAGTCACCGTTTAAGACACCTCACCCAGGTGCCATTCAGCTTTCGGCACGGTTGTTACGCCTCCGCTTAGAGGTTAATCCTTCGGGACCATCCCTGGACAATTGTCCGCGATTGCTAATGAATTATTGTAACCATATTCAGCAGAAACTCTTGGTACACGGGCCCTCCATCCTAAACCCGAGGACGCGTTCGGTGGTTTTTGGATATATATATATATATACATAAATATATATATATATATATATATATATTTATATAATTAAAAAAAAAAGTTAAACAACCACCGCAGGGTACCACTAAGAGCAACTGCCATCTAAAAAGAAAATATCAATAGCATATTTTTGGCACGCGGGTATGGCTTTAAGGTTACGAACCAGTGATAATTTAGCACCTCCGAGAGCATCTATCACAAGGACAATTACTCGTACCGAATATTTTGGGTACAGTCGTTGCAGCTCTTTTTTAAGGTCTTGATACCTATCCTCTTTTTCTTTCTCCTTTACAGTGATGTTGTATTCGGACGGAGCCGAGAATTCGATCACGAATATCGTTTGATTCTCGAAGTCTTGGAGAACAATGTCAGGCCTCGAGTGCGCAACGGAGACTGCTGCCCAAAAATCGTAGTTCCAGAAAATCTGGCACTTCTCGTTTCGGACAATTGACTCTATATCCCTTGGAGCGTTCGGCAGGGCAGGGTCGCGACCAACACCGTAAGAGCGACAAAGGTGGTAATAAAGTACTCTTAGGGCCGCATTATGTCTATAGATATACGTTGTTCCTGCGTGGGTCGGACACCCCGATAGTATGTGTTCTAGGTACTCAACGTGTGCATGACACGCTCTACACCTATCACTGGGAACTTCTTGACATAAAATGCGGGCGCGGTATGCTAAGGTGGAGATTACACCGTCCTGGCATGCTAAAATGAAGCCCTCTGTACCTGAATTGAGCCCTGATGATTTGAGGAAAGGAATATATATATATATATATATATATATATATATATATATATATATTCAAAGGTAAAGTCTATTTATTAATAATTAAATATCAGGACATGCGAATAAGAAAATTTTATTTTCAAAATACCCAGAAAGATTACAGATTGTTTACAATTTCGCTCTAATGATCTACACATTGTGTTCTTCAGATTAAGTGCTAAGCATCTGGCATACTCAAATTTCACTCGTGTAAAAAGATTTCATTTAAGTTCCTTAACATAATTTTTTTAAAGTAATTGAAAAATTGTAAAGTTATATTTTTTCACTCGAAAAGCTAAATCTTCTTTTGGACTTACACACAATTGACGAACATCCAAAATGCCTCTTAACTCTCCAGTTACGTGGTAGAATTATCCTTTCATATGCTGAATATGTGTGGTGCATTCGATGTTTTTCATCTAAACGCAGATTGTTCTGTTTAAATTTTCCACGTCAGTGTTAGACCATTGGATGAGCCCAAAAGAGTAGGTGAGGAGCGGAATCGCGTAAGTGTTGTTGGCCGAATTTATGCTGGTTTCCAATATGCAGGGTGGCCACCGAACCGGGAGAACCTGGAGAAAGCCGGGAGAAACTTGCACCGGGAGAAAACCGGGAAAAAGCCGGGAGAGAATTATTACACCGGGAGAGTTCCCGCATTTCATAAGTCACGCGTTTCGAAGCGCTGTGTGTCCGAACAACCAATCGCGAAATCGCGTAATTACTTGGGATTGGTTGACCGCCCACATTACGTAGCGTATGCGTGCGTACTAGTTCGCATTCTAGACTGTTCTGGAGGTTCTGTAGTCTCATGTAGTGTTGAAGTTGTAACAATCTGTGATTCAACTAAACTTGTTTCGATAATTTCATGTTTCCTTAAAACATATATAATATGTATACAATAAAACATCTTTGCATGTTCCTTTATCAGGCATTACATTTTTCTTATCCTGCTTATTATATGATTGAAAGTCAATGCATTTCTCGTAAATCGGTTTGCCGATGCTCATCGATTTCCGCAATTGATCATATGTGAAAAAACTGCACGTTTCGCAACAACAGTGTTTTTTTTTAAACCGGGAGAAATCACGAATTTCTACCGGGAGAACCGGGAGAGGAAAATGAAAAAAATAATGGCCACCCTGAATATGGCTTTCACACGCTTGACGAAGGCGGTTGTAAGGCTTTCTTTAACAGCAGTGTGACAGGGGCCCATCAACTGTAGGGTGCCTGGATATTAATACAACTTATCCTTCATCATTGTTTCAATGAGCGCCTGATTGTCAAGCCCCAACTCCGTGTTTACCACTCCCCGTTTTAAGTTTAGTTCTCTGCACTTGTCTAGCCCGAATTCCATATGGATGTCGTCTGAAAACTGCAGGATAATGTCGATTAACTTATGCAGCTTTCCCCTCGAGCTGGCGTACACTTTCAGGTCATCCATATAAAGCAGGTGGTTAAGATTGTATCCCATCCTGCCTTTCTTTACGCTATACCCATATGACTTTTGCTTTTCTGTAAGAATATTGCTGGCTTAATAGTGAGCGTGGACTTTGTCTGAGATGATGGATGTTAGGCACTTCTATAGATGGAGCCAATTGACTCCAGGCGTCGGGGTTTTTTGGAAGATTATACGTGACGCCTTCTCGTCGGCCTATAATTAGAATACGCCATGTCTCTAAACTGTCAAACTGACAAAATGAGGTTCAAAGTTTAATCACATTAAACTCTATTAAAATGCTGTTAAATGACCAAATAAGTTTTACGGTCAAAAATAATGCGCGATCAAGAACATATTAACACAAATTTTAATATTACACTCGAACTCCAAAGATACGAGCGCTCCACAGATACGAGCGTCTCGGCTCCAAAGAAGCGAGCGGAATTTTTTCCCCTCTACCCCCACCATTTTCGAGAGTGCGCGCTGATTTGAATTCGACGTTTGTTCACTGCGAATTGCATACGCGCGCGTGCGCGTAGTAGGCCTGTGTGCGTTCTCACGCATTACCCCCAAAATCTAAACGTTGCAGGATTGGGAGCCCGTTTGACGCTCGTATCTTTGGAGTAATATAATAAAAACTCACCCCTGTTGTTGGTGTCCTTACTGCTCCAAGTCTAATGGCATGTGTTAGCGTCTACAATTGAACCCTCGACAGAAAGAACGTTGTATCAAGACAAGTTTTGTGTCCATGGAGTTCTAGAGAGTTATTCTTTTTTAAACTATTTTTCTTTTCCGCGGAAGCGCTGCAATCGCTTCAGTGTCAACGAAAGTTTGAAAATTGAATCCGGAAAGACATTTCAAAACAGTCGAGGTTATTTACTTCACATTTATATCAAACTAAAAAGTGTCGTTTTTAAAATCTAATTTTAGAAATTTTGAACAAGAACAATAAGAGAAAATTGCATTTGCTTGAGTGTAGAAAAAGATTTAAAAACTGAATTGGGCAAATTTGGATAATAATTATTCTTCCTTTTAAAAATGTGTTTGATTTAACGGCTCTGGACTACTGATACTTCTGTTTTCTTTTTACTAACTTCAGCTTTTCCAGCAGCTTTAGCCGTTTTTTTAGATTAAGAAACGTACATGATGGAATTCGATGTTGATGCAAAGTAAATAAACATGATTATTTTGACATTTCTTCAGAATTTTATTTTTCACATTTTTGTTGAAAGTTTGGCGATTGCAGCTCTTCCACGGAATAGAAAAGGAGTTTGAAAAAAATAATAAGTCTACAGAACACCATAGACATAAAACTTTTATTGATACAACGTACTTTCTGCTGAGGTTTCAATGCGTTATTCTAAAGTTCTTTACTTTAAAAAATTTTCATTTTTGAGATTTATTTTCTAATCGTTCATTTTTTTATTTAGGGATATTCACGGATAGATAGTTCCCCCGACTCGCTTATCTTCCCCTTCTCCGTACCTTTTCTTCGCACGCCAAATCCTTTTGAAATAATTAATTCTTTAGTTTTACGAGCCATGCAGTAAGAAGAATTGAAACGAGATTCAATCTTTCCGATTATCCAAATGTTTGGCAAAATGATTAAAATTGTAATTTACATTTTTTTTGCTTAATTTAACCTTTTTAAAATTTCCTTTAAATAAACTACAATTACCTAATCTTTATAAACAGGATTTTCATCAAGAAGCTTGCAGCATATCGTTTTACATACTCTTCTGGAGGCGTCTTGCTTTTGTTTCTCAGTTTATAACTAAATAAAATTCATCTCTTTTTCTCCAAGATTTCGTAAACAAGCATTTAAAGAGAGCAAAGAGCTTTGTCTTTGTCTAGTACTAAAATTTCAGTGTCACTTTCAGATGAAATATTATTTTCCACATTTATGTCAATTTGGTGTCAAAATGATTTTATGAAATGCGTGGAAAATTTTTGCGGATACTTTCGAGAACAGGCCTAACATTTTTTGTAATATTACTGTGACCATGTATTCTGAAAGGCTTATCACATCTTTTAATTTAAAAAATGTTCGCAACGATCTATTGAACTGTGAATAAATTAAAAAAGCAAGTAATAAAATGAACCTTATTTTTAACAGCATACGAAATAATGCATAGTAAACCAAAAGAAACAGAGTTGTTAATGTTATGCTAACACTACACGTACACATGAAATGTGAGAGTAAAATTCTTTTGTTTTTACCCTAAGATTTATTTTTTTTCTCATAAAGCACTGGCGGTCGCAAGATGAAACTTACAGGACTTGTAAAGTACATTTATGGCTTCTTTTGACAAATTTGATATATTAAAGAACACGTATTTTCAAAAATGCGATCGGTTACTTGAACCAAAGATACGGAACTATAAAAAAAAGTTACAAGAAACGTTATCGTCCCATATCTCCGCCGTTGTTCCGAATTTTCAAAAAATACTTGGGGTATTTTTCTTCACTAATATAAGACTGTATACTAGGGTGGCCCAAAATGACACTTCCGATTTTTCATTTTTCCTGACTGGAAACCTGTTCCTCATACTGAAAAACTAATGTCCATTTTTTAAAATAATTTTTCAATAATATTTAGAGGTTGCGCCTGGCTTTCAAAGTTTTCGGTTGAATAATCGATCGAAGTTCATAAAATCGTCAACTGTACAAGGAAACGTTAACTTTTCCTGGGCATCTTTGTTTACAGTAAGCGGATTATGGGAAAGTGGGCGAGGCACTTACCTGCGAATTTTATGGGCTTGGACTCAGTTTATCGGAACTGACAATGAGAATTTGAAGGTTCCTTCTACCTCTGTTAGTCTACTGCCTACTTTTCTGAACTTCCAAACATTTTCAATACGAGGATTTGTTTCAGAAGGGTTGATCTGACAATTAAACAATTTTCATCAAAAATTATTAGTTATCAAACATTGTTATCGATAAAAACAATAAACTATTTGAAAATTTTTGATTCTTCAAATTTTTAATGTTCAAATAATTGATAATAATGATTTGTTTAAACAATTTTTACAACAACTGAATTCTTAGTAAATATTATTATCGATAAAAACAATTTATTAGTTAAAAAGCTTTCAATGGTTCAAATTTTGAACGTGTAAATAGTTGAAAATAATTATTTGTTTAAACAATTTTCATGAAAAATTAATTGTTTGTAAATATTTATATCCATAAAAACCATTTATTAGTCACAACATTTTTTACGCTGAATAATTTTAAATGTTTAAAGAACTGAGAATAATGATTTGTTTAAACCATTTGCAATACGAAACAAATGGTTTAAACATTTAGTAAATATTGTTATTGGATAATAATCTTTTATTATTCAAACAAGTTTTATGAGGCGATAATGTTGACTTTAAAAAAAAAATAATAATTAAAAACTAATCAGTTTATGTAAACATCCCATTTTTAATAATTTCGAATACGAAATTCATATTTACTGTCTTTACGATTGGGATAGATATTTCGAGAGAAATTTGTAGGTATAGACTATATTAGACCATGAATGGATGAGTCGAGGCAACACGACCACCATAAAATATGTAGTTTATGGACTACCTGAGTGGCTTACGTCCGAATCATTTCTGGTTTTTGGTCAAAATCTTATTGATATTGAAATTTGAGTTATACGATTTTCAAAAGGTCGCATCCTGAATCTATGAGAAACAACTGTCGTAATTTTCAGCGATAACAAAAAAAATTTATGGTCTGAAACAAGCTCTTGAAAATCGTGATTTTAAGCAATACAGCCATGTTTGAGCCTTAAAAAATAATCCTAAAAATGATGTTTTTTAATATCTTTTTTTTACAGCACTTTCTTTATTACTGAATAAGGCGTTTCCAAAATTTCATTAGATTCTTCAAATAATTTATATGTTATATTTGATCATAAAGAAAAACTGACATTTTTCTATGTTAATCTCCATAAGAAAATAATAACCTTTGCGCTACTTCGAAATATTATTGGAAAATTATTTTAAAAAATGGACATTAGTTTTTCAGTATGAGGAACCGGTTTCCAGTCAGGAAAAATGAAAAATCGAAAGTGTGTCATTTTGGGCCACCCTACGCGGAGTTACAGCCAAATCCATTCCCAAGAGGAAAATTCTTGATGCGCTTGACATGGACCCTATCCGCTGGGAATTTTTTGGTTAAAATCACCTTAAAAGGCACAGGAAGAAGAAATTAGGTTTCGCGTAAATTAGCCCAATTAAACGAAAAAAAGGAGTTGCTTATCGATACCAGCAGATTACTTCACTCATTGACAAAACCTAATTAAAATAAAGAATTATATTTTTATTTGAGATAGCTTTTCACATTTTATGACATGGATATTCCGTTTTCTTAAATTTATGAAAATTTTGTTTCTATAAATTGAGAAACCATTGTTGTCAAACTTTAGGCAATCGCGATAAGAAAATTTTAAAAACTATCTTAATATCACTTAATAGTGCAGCAATTCAGATTGCTCATATAAAGAAACTGTTTTTATAACATATCTATTGAAGACTCTTTTTTTAAAAGAAACCTAAGTAATGTTTTGGTCAATATTAAACTAAGTACGCACAAAAGGTCTATGACAAATCCAATATGATAAATGTTATATTTATAGTATCTATATGATCTTAAAACTGATTAAAAAGTATGATGATTGTCGAAAAAGTATCTAAACAAATTTAAAAATGCCCGCAGGTATCAGCGGTTAAAATCTAACTTACATACTAAAAACTTCATAGATGGAACTAAATAATGAAAATAAATTAACCATAAGAACGGACAATAATTATATAAAACTATAAAATACAGTTAATCTTGAAAATACTCTTCAATAAAGAGAAAGACGTAAAATTAGGACTATTATTATATAATCCAATACAGATCTTAAGTATCGTAAAAACAAACCAAAAATTATGATAAATATTACTACAAAAAGAGTTTAATTAACCAGTTAACTGGTAGGCTCGAAATCGACGTTATGTGTCAAAACTGGTAGAAGCAAATAATTCCATATTCATCATGAAAGTTCATTTTCTAAGAGTTTTTTTTATGTCCCTTATGACGAATACGGGGTCAAAATTGAGAAATTCAAAATGGCGGATCCAATATGGTAATCTAAAATGAAAAAAATGACGTGATTCGTATGAAAGGCAGTACTAAAGAGTTTTTCAAGTCGCTGATGAATTTTCTACTACATTATCAGCTAATTTGACTTTCTCAATTTTGACCCCGGATTCGTCATCAGTGACCAAAAACCCTAGGGCATACCAATTTTTATCCAAATCCATTGAGTTTTTGGTAGTTATTCCAAGTGCGCATACATGCGTCATTACCAGTTTTGTTTCTATAGTTCTTAAAACAAGAATCCTAAGTAAAAAAGTGGGCAGAGAAATTATTAAGAAGTAAAGACAAGCAGGAAATTGTTTTTAATTTCCTGAAAAGGCAAATAGAATATGCATTGTGGAAAAGGGATCTTAGCAGGAAAGTTGGTTAGATCCCTTTTCCTCTTAATGTAAGGTTTTTTGTCACATTTGAATGCAAATCAATCGGAAAATCCGTAAACACGATTTATAAGAGCTGTTTTATTTAAAAGTATCTATGTGATTATTAATTCAAATCGGAGATGCGAAGTACAGTTCTACGGTACGTAGAGATGCGCAGTGGAGACATATTGTACTGCGCAGTAGAGAACTACGATATGTGGAGGTGTACAATAATTTCCTGTATTACATGGGGGTGAACAGTAGAGATTTATGCTACAAAAGACTGCGTAATAAGTCATTTAGGACTTTTAAAAAATATTTTTTATAAATCGAGAGTCAAGGATTCTATAGAAAAATTGCGAATTAGTTTTTATGTCTAGTGTTGTTAGCCTATCCTGTAGAATTATAAGTTCTTACTTAATACTTGAACCGTCCCAAACTTGTAATTTATCAGAAAAAATTCACACTTTTTGCATACATGAAAATCAATTATTTTAATTATAAGACAAAAATTCACGGGGAAAATTTCTTAATACCTTGTTATTAGATCGCAATTAAGCGTCAACACAGCCATCGTTTACATGCATCGATTCTACATGTTCCATTCTCTGACAAACTTCTGCAAGTACAAGATAGGGATCGCTTCTTTGTTTTTGGCATCAAAAACAGAGGATGTGCCTCTGAGAATGGAACACATTCTCGTGCAGGCTCACAGGTTGCTGTACAAAAACGTCGTGATCGACGTAAAGTCAGAGGTGAGTTTAAAACCTATGGAAACGAAGGATACAAGACTTTTATAATGTTTAGCTTTGCCTACTTCAAATGTGAAGTGGTTTGCTTTTTCGAGATTCGAAATAGGAATACCAAATATTTGAATTCGAGGGGTTAAGTTATTATGAAGGCGAATGCATGCAACGAGCCATCCATATATGAATAACAAGCACTAGACAATTAATAACGTTTCAACTTCACATTGATTAGCTGTAAGCATATGAAAGTGTCTAACCTACCGAACCTCTCTTCGTTCATGCTTTCTGGGCTTTCCTTTAAAAACTAAATGGCAACAGCTTCTCAAATTTGTACAGAACCTCTGTGTTGTGTTCTTCAACATTAATTTCAATTTCAATTATCTTAAGTTCGGAATAGTCAACCTTTTTTCAATTGCGCATACCGTTAGATAACAGTTTAATGAATGTATTAGGAATAAAAACATCCACCGCGAAAAGGGGCGCTCCGGTGTCATATAAACATGGCCGCGGAAGCGATATGGATAATGTGGAGTAGTAGCAAAAATTTAATTTAAAAATGTGTTTAGTTTTGGAAAATTGTATTTTTGAACTTATATAGTTTTTGTGGTTACGCAACAGCAACAACTGCATCCAGAAATATGATTAAAGGCCTAAATATCCTTAATTCTGATATGATTGTAATGTGCGGAGCTACCACAAAAACTCTCGAAAAAGTTGAGATATATTCATTGTGCCTTGAAACCAGTGCTTTAACTTCGGAACCACACGAAAGAACAGGAAGGTTAATAATTAATGGTGGCATATTATTATTTATTTTTCCCATTTGTGCATTACAAGACCTAGGAATAGCATCCTCGCTTGAGAGATCGTTTTTATGCGTCTAGCTATGTGAAACAGAAAAACATTAGATCATAATGGTTACATTTTCGTTAAATAATAACATTGAATATTAATATGTAATTAATATTGAGTATACCATGCCGGAAATCAGTAATTATTTTCTTTAAAATGCAAGGAGCAGACAAGTAAATTCTGAATGTTATATAATCTTCCACATTTAAATTTCTCAACCACACACTGTGTTTATCTACAACTTAAATTTTTTCCTAACAAGTTTCGCCTTTTTATTTTAACATTTCCAATCTGTGACACTCTATGAAAACTTAAATTTAGGTTTTCATTCTCTTTGGAGTCACAACCACTGACGCTAGAACCTCCGAAACTTGTTGATTTTCGATACTAATGTGCAAATTTCATTATTGGAGCAAATAATTATCAGCTCGGAAGTATTTTGCTCACCAGAGATACTTATTACAGCACTTGTTTATTTAGTTGGACGATCATCAAACTTAAACGCCATGTTTTTGCTGGGTTTAAATCCCCAATATTCCCAATTTGAAAAACAAATCCTACGAAGATTACTTCATCCTTATAATACCTTAACCACTACATAGAAATTTTGATGTACTCTTGCGTTCAAGACTCCAAAGAATTTAAAACAAAAGTGAGAATTCTAAAGAATACAAAGAAATGAAATTAATTGAAGAGTTCATGGGAATTCAAAGCAAAGTAATAAAAATATGCTATCTAAATTTTGCGAAGCTTTAAGAGCTTGTTTCACACACAAGAATGATCAAAGTTAACATGTAATCTTATGGAGATACGGTGTATTCGGATGAAATTTGCAGGATACCACTTACATTAGGAAAAAAATCATCAGAATTGGATGAAAGTAAAGTATGTTTTTCTTTAATATATAATAAAAACATCTAATGCTAGAAAGTATTGAAGTGAGTATAAGGTGTTTGGAGCGATAAGAGCACAATTAGGCATTTTAGTGTGATGTGATGGCCCGTAGCTACAATCGATTCCTAACAGAAATCAACAGAAATGATCGTTTTGAGGTTACTGGTGACAAGTGACCGTTAATACCGAGTAATACCAAAACTTTCGAAGCTTCGAGATATCCGGCGGGATTTTGGAATTGCAATCCTTAAAGTTTTGTAAGTAGTTAATGAATATTACTGAAAGAATAGCTATTTGTGATACAAGTGCGAAGAGCTGAAGTCAAATGTTACAATCACACGTATTTAAATCGCCTATGCGTACGTGTATCACACGCTATTTTTTCCAAAAACCACCCGAGAAAATTATTTAGCACCTCTTTACATTTTTTCAAGTAATTCACGAAATTCAAGGAATTCCATGATTTGAAGGAATTCCATTAATTCTTTAAATACCGTGAATTTCATGATTTTTGAGAAGGGATTGAATTCCGTGAATTATTTGCATTCCTTTGAATTACTTGCATTCCTTAAACTCCTTGCATTCCTTCAATTCTGCGAATTCCGTGAATTCTTTAAATTCTTAGAATTCTGTTGCACAACAAAACTACCAATTGTTTAAACAATGGTAGTTTCCGTTTTTCTGTTGTTCCTCCAAAGAATGACAGCTCTCAGTCCCTTCTCTTCTGATAATCGTGCTTAGATTATTTGAATATTCGCGTGTTTCGCTCCCCACTAAGGTGGTCCAAACAAATTATTTTTCTGATTTTTTAAAGGCACGACCTTTAAAGTACCTCAAAGCGTTGAAAATTCATGAAGTCCTTGAATTTTAAAAAGAATCGTAAAAACGTTACAACAATGGTGTAAAACTATCATGTGAACAGTACGAAGCCTGACAAATTTTTTGTTTTAATTTAATTTTCCTCCAACTTTGCCAAAACTCACCCCTTAAGACACTAAAAAGTAATTTTTAAATGTCTTCTGAATTTTATGAAAGTAAAATGAAAATTTAAGTGGCAAATTATATAGAAAATTTTATTATACAAATATGAAAAATAGTGCCGTTAAAATAAACATTTCCCCCCATTTCATCCTTAATTATACCATTATTATTATTATACCATTAAGCCTTTTCCCTTCCGGGGTAGGCGTGACTTGCTCGGTTAGAAAGTAGTGAAATAGGTATATAAGTATGAGGTTGATCGGTATATGGGTATAGGGTGGATGGGTATGTAGGTGTTATGTATATATGTTTTAGATTGATCTGGAGTTCTCGTGTTATTTATATAAATGACACGTTCACTCCGCAACACTGCTCCGACCCAGGTTGCTGATCAATCTCTCTAGCGATCACCCCAAGTGAGGAGCCTCACAAGATTGTTATGTATGGTTCCCCACTTGGGCCCATTAGTATCCAAGGTCTTTGTTTCAGGCATCATTCACTCTATTGTCACTCTGTTTATAAACTATTTGTCACCACATATTTCTGTCCTGGCATACTACTCTAGCTTCATTCACGTCCATGCATTTTTTCATGCAGGCTCTTGTATTTCTATGGCTTCTTATGTCTCTTCGTATTAGTGTCTCATTCACAGATTCTAACCATTCTTTCGGCGGTTTACCTCTGGGCATTCTGCCATTTACTTTACCTTTATACACTTTTTGGTCAGTCGTTCATCTTTCATTCTTTCAAGATGTCCGAACCACCTTAGCTGATTTCTTTCCCATATGTCAATTAGTGTCTCCCCTGTACCACATTCTTTGAGGATTGTCTCGTTTCGTACTTTGTCCATCAGTGTTTTCCCGCATATTATGCGCAGAGGTTTCATGCCGATCGCGTTGATTTTACTCCTGTCCTTTTCTTGACAGGTCCATGTCTCGCTACCGTATAGTACAGTCGGTACGAAAATAGAGTTATGTATGGCCATTTTAGCTTTTTTTGATATGTTTTTATTTGTGAGGATGGACCCTGCTCTACCGATAACCTGCTTACCCTTATTTATGCGCCTATCTAATTCCCCATCTATTTTTCCGTCGTTAGTGAATAGACTACCTAGATATACGTACTTGTCAACTTGTTCTAATTTCTCATCATTTAGGACTATGTTGCTTATTGTTTTCTCACTTTTTCCCTCAAACACCATGACTTTCGTTTTATTCACGTTAATTTTGAGGTCCATGTTCTTCATGCTTGTATTAAGTTTATTCAACATTCTTTGCAAGTCTTCGACTGATTCTGCCATAACAATCTTGTCGTCTGCGAAAGCCAACCCACGTACCTTGACGGTTTCGAGATCTACACCTTTTTCGTCGAAGAGGGCAGTTCTAAGACACTTATCCATGAATATGATAAATAGCCACAAGGACATAACGCATCCTTGTTTCACGCCTTGCGTAATATCGAACCATTATTCTTTTTCCCATTTACCCTTACACTCGCTTTACTACCTGTATATATTGTTTTATTGCTTATAGGAGCCCTCCATTCACTCCATACTCTTTAAGGACTTCCCAAAGTTTACTTCTATTTACCGTGTCGAATGCTTTTTCTAGATCGATAAATGCACAGAAGACTTTCTTTCCTACTCTCAAAATTTTTCTGCGACCTGTCTTAGGCTAAATATCTGATCTGTACATGATCTTCCTGGCATAAATCCACTTTGGACTTCCCATATTTTCTCTTCTGTAATTTCCATTACCCTACGGATAAGAATTTTTGAGTATATTTTACTTACGGTACTTAGTAGGCTGATACCTCTGTAATTACTGCAGTTGCTTTTATCTCCTTTTCTTTTGTATATTGGTATGATAATCGCTTTTCTCCAATTGTCTGGGACTTCTCCCGTTTCGATACATAAATTTATTAATTCGCACAACCTGTGAGGTATGTCATCCATAAAAAATTAAATTTTCTTTAAAACTTTTTCTTTCAATATATATAATATATATTGGATATATGAATTTTTTAAAGTCTTACCCTCTCATTGTGTGTCTTTTTGTGTTACGCGTGGCGTGACAAACGGGCCCCAGGATGTGGTTCAGTCCCGCGGTCATTTCGTCACATGATCCAATAAATACATGGTCTAGCCACTTGAAGTTGCTGTTTCATCCAAGTAACGCACCCGCTTATATACATCATTTTGTTCGTATAATCGCGCAGTTTGAATTTGGCGCGTACTCCCTGTACAACAAACTATTGTAGGAAAATCAGTATGTCGGAAGAAATATTATGAAAAAATTGAAAGAATGAATTCCAAAAGTACTTGGAATAAGTATTGAATGCTGTATATTAGAACACTGATAAGAAAGTAAATTATATTCAAGACAGAAGGGAAGTTTGTAAATAATTCTCATGTCGCCAATTCTTTCAGAAAAATATATGCAAAAATCGCAGAGGTCTGTAACAGGGTTACGAGGCTCCGTAAATTTTACAGAAAAGTGTTTATGTATTAATAATTTATTTGATATTGTTATTCTTGTTTGAGTGACCTTCAATGTTTCATTGGTAATCAAATGGTTTTCGCCCAATGCTCTTTCTCCTTGAAGGTCTCTCTCTGTCCTTTGAGTTCCAGGCACTTTCCTTTTCGTTGAAGTGGGGACTCAGGTAGTGGCGTGAAGCTCCTTTGTTGAGGTCCTATACCTTTTTTCCTGGCTTTTCTGATCGTATCAAGATGTCGGCGAGTGCAGCCACTGTCAGTTGTTGCAACGACTCAAATTCAAGTGTGCTCCTTCTAGTCTATTCAGGTGTCTGAGCCTTGTTGAGTTAAATTCAGTGTCGTCTTTCATTTGTTGATTACTTGTGCAATGATTCCCGACCCGATCGCTGTCTGGTGTTGTGGGAAGTGGCGAGTCGGATGACTTATTTCCTCTGGTTGCGACGGGATCGATCGTTCGCCGAACGATCGTGGTCGTAGCTTCCGGAGGCTACATCTGTGCCAATGTTCCAAAACAACCCCAAAACTTTTTTGGGTGCAAAAGGAGTGCCTTGTTGGATAGGCTCGGGGACACGTATTTTGGATTAACTCTATAAAAGGTATTTACAAGTTTTCAGTAATATCGGTGATAAATTGTCTTGCTTTCTTTTCGTCGAATTTAACATGACCAAACGTGATTCTTTCGCTGCCCCACGCCAGTCACATGAACGTAAAGCATGGCAAACTTACTAACTGACTGTATGATTGTTCTCAACATTGCAAACGTCTCGAGACAGGCTCTCAGGCATGACAACCACAATGCTGATGGATTGTTTGCAAGCACGAAGGAATAGTAAGGAGTAGCATCCCTGTACGTGGGGAGTGGGACGAGCGACGTCCATGAATTCGTTAATGTTTGCCACGAATGAAAACTCGTATGCTGCCCCGTGCACATGCGCACTGGCGATTGCCATGCCAACGATGTCAACACGTGTTTGAAGTTTCAAACTTGTGTTTTGAACATAATAACCTACAATATTTTGTTCACTGAAATTAACTTTATCCCTTACTTACGGAATCCATCAATGATTGTAATAATATTATTGTAGTACTTACATTTTCTAGATCCTTTTCGTATTTTTGATGACATTTTCCTTCTCGTTTTTAATTCAGGAACGTGATATACACTCAACAAAATAAAAACACAAACGAACATAGCCTACATATGCATCGAAATGTCAAAATATAACATAGGGGAGTGGGTATAACACGTGACTGCGAAAACAGCTCTGCGCATGTACACGGGGCAGCATACGAGTTTTCATTCGTAGCAACCACTAACGAATTCTTGCACGTCATTTGTCCCACCTCTGCTCACCAAACACATAGGGTGATACCACTCCTTACTATTCCTTCGTGTTTGCAACATTGCGAACGCCTGCAGACAGGCTCTCAGGCAGGACAAACGTACTTACGGATTATGTGATTGTTCTCAACATTGCAAACGTCTCGAGACAGGCTCTCAGGCATGACAACCACAATGCTGATGGATTGTTTGCAATATTGCGAACGCCTGCAGACATGCTCTCAGGCAGGACAAACGTACTTACTGACTATGTGATTGTTCTCAACATTGCAAACGTCTCGAGACAGGCTCTCAGGCATGACAATCACAGTGCTGATGGATTGTTTGCAACATTGCGAACGCCTGCAGACAGGCTCTCAGGCAGGACAACTTACTTACTGACTGTGTGATGGTTTGCAACATTGCAGACGCCTCGAGATAGGCTCTCAGGCAGGACAAATTTACTTAATGACTGTGTGATGGTTTGCAACATTGTAAAGGCCTCGAGACAGGCTCTCAAGCAGGACAAACTTACTTACTGGCGGTGTGATGGTTTGCGACATTGCAAACTTTGCAAACATTGCAAACATTGCAAACACCTCGAGACAGGCTCTCAGGCATGACAGATATATTGATTGTGGATTTTTTGCAACATTGCAAGCACCGTGAGACAGGCTCTCAGGCATGACTCACTTACTTTCCATGACAGATTGTGTATTTTGTCTAGTTGGTTTCTGTTATTTAACTTTGCTCAAATCTTGATTATAGTCTTACAAGCCAATTTCGAATTTGGTTCCCCGGATCTCCGCATTGCATGAGAGTTTCATTACTCTCTTCCTTGCCCCTATATTTTCTATTGTTCGATGTTCGTAAAATGAAATCCCTTACAAGGGGCTCTCTAGTTTGTCATTAAGATTGGTTACAGGTTTACAAACATCACAAAGTTTATGGAGATCTATGGACATATCTCATCATGAGAGTCATAGACATTTGGAAGGGCCAATCATCGTTGGTAACCTCGATGACAAATATAAAGAACACTGTGTTTTTTTGCTGGGCGACAAAGAATCATTCCTGGATTGCTCCGCAGCCAGATTCAGTTCTTGAGGTTATTTCCAGATACGCAGATCCCATCATTGGAGCTTGTAGGAAAAGATGTCATTGCCAGGGACCTATATTTCACTGAGTATTAGTTCGACTCTACCCAAGCTGTTTACGTCTCCCTCTTAGACAATCCTGTATTCACACCTCAGGAGAATCTCTGCAAGGAGCACAACAGATACTCGTTTCCGTATGTCAACGATTGGAGAAGGGCACCTTGCTGACGAGGATTATGTGCGTTTTATGTCTGACTATGCCAGGTTTGGGCACATGCGTATTATTCCTCCCACAGAAACACATCATGCAGTTTAGCGAAATGCAGATGGTCGTCTTTTACTTCGCATTGTCTTCAATACATCGTAAAGGACTTCCTCAGGATCTTTTATTGAATCATTTGTTTTTACACAGGTCCGAAACCGCAAAATGACCTTGCTGCCGTCTTGATGTGATGGGGATTTCCTTGAATTATTTTCTTTGCTAATGTTGAACTGATGTATTGCCAGATCAGAGTTGACGAAAGAGATGTCAATCTTCAACTATCGTTTGGAGGAAACCAGGAGTGAATGAAGATAGTCACTGTCACCTTTGGACTCCAACCTAGGGAATTTCATGTGTTCTATATCTGGTAATTCGATCCAGAAAAATATTCATGTTTACGACATATTCTCAGGCGTGAGTGATAAAGCTTTCACTATTAAACTTGGAGATCAACTGATTCAGCTGTTGGAATCTGGAGAAATGCATCGGAAGGAGTAGGCTTCCAGCTCCTCTCCTTTCTTGAATAGAATCCCTGCTTGCGATATCGTACATAAAAATTGGCCACAGTTTGAGACCGATGACCCAGTTTACGCTTCGGGAGCCGCCTGGGATCCTGTATCTAACGAATTCCGATTGGGAGCACCAGTAATCGAGAGTGAACGCCCGATCACTAAGAGGAAGGTTCTGGCTGCTATTTCCTGGCTCCTTGATGCAGTTGACTGGCTGAGTCTAATCACTATCGTCGCGAAACTCCTGATGCAGGATCTCGGGAAAGCTCAAGTTGGGTCAGATACTCCACTTACTAATCATTTACTCCACAGGTGCAATACATTTCAGAAAAATGGACTGTGCCGAAACGTAATCTTTAAATTGGAGCCGTCGTGTTGATTATCATCCCTTCTCTACTTCAACGTGAGACATGGCCGTTAAGGACGAGTAACGAATGTTAGTTCCGGACAGGATGGACTCGTGTGATCTGCCGCTATTAAAACTTCTTTTAGGACCTTCAATCACCCGATCATCAAATGGTGTTGATTACCAGTCTTGCGCTGATTCCATGCGGTTAATTGTGTTCCATGGCGGGCGGACCAGAATTTTTTTACTTATACCTGGACATTTATTGTGTGCGTCATGGCGGGCGGCACTCAACTTTTGACCTTTATAAGTGGAATTTGTTTCGTTCAGTGAACGAGGCGGGCGGGATGTTAATAATTTATTTGATGTAGTTATTCTTGTTTGAGTGACCTTCAAGGTTTCATTTGTGATCAAATGGTTTTCGCCCAATGCTTTTTCTCCTTGAAGGTCTCTCTCTCTGTTCTTTGAGTTTCAGGTGCTTTCCTTTTCGTTGAAGTAGGGACTCAGGTAGTGGCTTGAAGCTCATTTGTTGCGGTCCTGTACCTTTTTTCTTGGCTTTTCTGTTCCTATGAAGGTGTTGGCGAGTGCAGCCACTCTCGGTTGTTGCAACGACTCAAATTCAAGTGTTCTCCTTCTAGTCTATTCAGGTGTCTGAGCCTCGTTGAGTTGAATTTAGTGTCGTCTTTCATTTGTTGATTACTTGTGCAATGTTTCCCGACTCGATCGTATTCTGGTGTTGTGGGAAGTGACGAGTCGGATGACTTATTTCCTCCGGTTGCGTCGGGATCGATTGTTCGCCGAACGATCGTGTCCGGAGGCTACATCTGTGCCAATGTTCCAAAACAACCCAAAAACATGTTTGGATGCAAAAGGAGTGCCTTGTTGGACAGGCTCGGGGACCCGTATTTTGGATTAACTCGATAAAAGGTATTTCCAAGTTTTCACTAATAACGGTGATAAATTGTCTTGCTTCCTTGTCGTCGAATTTAACATGACCAAACGTGATTCCTTCGCTGCCCCACGCCAGTCCATCATTAATTCCGTAACAGTAAGGTTAAAGAGATTAATGTATCTCATTTTTACAATGAAAATATAAGTACGCAAAAGTAATTAATATATAACATCCTAATATATACATACACAGAAATAAATTATTTTTAATGAAATTTAGAAATAATACAATCCAACTTCAAACCAAATTTTGTTTTGTATATTTTTGTTAATATTGTTAATAATGACAAATAATGGAAAGCAATAATACATCACAATAATCAGTACATGTTTCATTAACAGTTATGAATGTAAAATCTTGTAAAATTTGGATTTTATTCTTTTCTTTTTACATATATCACACTTACTCGTACTGACAAACAATTTGAAATCGTTGACACAATACCAGAGAAAATTAAAAGTGTTTATTAATCCAACTTTTCGTTGATGGGACAAATCAAGAGACAATTCGATTATAAAGTTTGAGAAACTCTCTGACCTTTATATGGGAAAATTCGTAAATGTGTTTACAGCTAAGAAGAGAAAAAACCTTCGTCTTAGGAAAGCACCAATATTTAAAGTCCCTAATTTTTTGTTTTGATGTAGTCACTTTTTTGCCTGCGATTATTATAAAAAAACATTATCATTCTCGGAATGAACAATATATGTACGAAATACATTTTATTCATAATGATAATTTGCAATAAGAAATAAAGATTTACTTCATCTTCGACATTTCAGAGTGAAAACTTTGTCCACGATCACCATATAATGCTATGTGAAAAGCAAATTTTCATTAGCTTCATTTATACATATTGAAATGTTGCAATTTAATAATTGTTAAATAATAAAAATTACCACATATCTTCGGTACAGCTTTCTGAAAATCCTATAAAAATCTAAACTTTATCTAATGAGCTAGACTTTCTATCTTTATTAATTTTGATGAGCGACAGGCCTGTTCGAGGCCACTTAAATTCTCAAAACCCAAATCTCACAATTAATTAAATAAAAATCCAGAAGTCTCAAAGAAAACGAGAAAACAAACTCAACTCAAAAAACGCAGTGTACCGGCATCACGCACGGCCAGCTCAGGCTGGGTAGTTGGGCGTGTTCCGCAAATAAAGAGGGTTCAAAACATCAGCAACACAATAATTTTGTATTTAAAACCAATAATACTTGTAATTTATTCAATTAAAAAAATTTGAAATAATAGGAAGCCTGGTTTAGCAATTAGTGCTTTACTACATTTCGGGTCTCGACATACTTCAAAGATTCATAATCCTGAATTCAACCAAGCCTCTAATAATAATAGTCTCGACTATTATATTAAATATAACATATATTATGTAACATAACATTAGCACAACATTATATAACATAACATATATTATATTATGCATAAGAAATCAATCTTAAATCCTAACCTAATTCTCGGAAACTAAACAAACTTCGAAAAGCTAGGCAATTACAAAACAAAAACTTTAATACTGTAAATTCTAACCTAAGATCGAGCTAAACGAACTCTCGGAAAAACTCAATTTAATCCCTTCAACAAAACTAAGATTTACTGTTCATAAAATTTTTGTAATAATTTAAACAAAAATTCTTCACGATTTACAGCCCGAATTTCAGAAATCTAGTCACAGATGAAACCTAACCCTAAAATTGACTACAGCCTAATCTCACTAAATTAGTAATGACTCATGACTAGTCATAGCCTTATTTATTCGACTAGTAATAGCCCAACTCAAACCTCTAGCTAAACTGAAGATTATCACAAAATACCACATAACCTAGACTTCCGTATCTCAACAATTATTATAATAATTCACTTCATGATATTCCAAACCTTGACATTTTCAGCTTCTAAAGAAATTACGCCTAGCTCGCCTAACTCTACTGACTCTAAATTCACTTTAATAATTATCAATCACGTGGCATAATTGTCTTAAAAAAATAGAAATCTTAATATAGGTCAATAATACACTCAAAATTTGCCGAACGAATTTTCAATAAACATATCTTAAATGAATCCGATAAAAGCATTCCAAAAAAGAAGGTAACAATCTTAACATAGGTCAATAGTATACTCAAAATTTATCCACAATTCTCGACGCTCAAAGTTCCCGTAAATCTCGATCATAAAAAGGGGGTGGGGTAAGGGGAAAGTCCTTGACTGAATGATATTCGTAAGAAACTCGACTCCTGAGTCTTCGATACTATAAAATTGGGGTACATCTTTTTGCCGTTAACATAAATTTAGAGCAAAACTCGACTGGGGGCTCAGTTCAATAAAATTGCACATTGCACTCATGATTACCAATTGGGTTGGGAATTGCCGAAGAAATTTCTCATCGTGAAGTTTCCAAAAAGTTTCTACGCTAAGTAGATGAGTCGTTCCAGATTTTTCGTAACTTGCAGCGTTACTCCTAATCTGGCCGGCATTCTAACGTGATCCTTGTAGATGAGGATCCACAGCTCTTTTGAGTCTGGCAGACGATAGTAGATAGAAAAGGCGGGAGAATTCAAACGGCTTGAAACGTGTGTCGATGGAATCTAGACATTCTAAGAATCTCGAGTGGCGTCCCATTTGAGTCTCGAAGTCGAAAAGGTCCCGCGATGTCCCGAGATGTATCGACGAGTCCGAATCTTTACAAAATAAAATAAAAGAAACTACCAGAATAAGTCCTAAAAATTATAAACCTTAAATCTAGCCTTAGTTATGGAGTTTCCCTACTACAGTCGCGATTTCTGACCTTATAAAATTAAATCTATGAATTTACGAAAAATCTCTAAATGTCAATTAAAATTTTATTAATTAGAACTTGTGAGCTGCAAGAATTTTGCAACGTCACAATATTTATAGTAACACTTATCATTTTTACATTCTTCTCATATTGTACAATTTCGACATTCTTTTGCACTTAAATATAAATATGTATGTATGCAATATTATAGTGCTTCACCAACAATATTTATTATTACTTTCAGAAGTCTGCTAAGAATAAGAGAGATTTTTAATGTGATAATATGTGATCTCATATATAAACAGTGGAAAGGCAACAGGGACTACCTGATAAAATGCAAATTGTACAGGAGAGCGAAAAGACATTGTGTTAAATTTAAATAGCAATTAAACAAAAAATGAAATTCTGCTTACGAGCTGACGTATTGCTTAATCGATACCAACAAAGTTGATTGAAAAGAAGATTCCATTTGTGAGAAAATATTGTCTGAAGGTAAACATGTCGGGTTGACACTTTTTTTTTATTCTGACTGCTTGAGAGAGTGATAAGAAATGAAATGCTCAATTTAAAAATAAACGTATTATTCATCCCAGAGAGGTTGAGTTACTAAATACAAAGCGAAAAAGTTTGATAACAAAATCATTCAGTTCGGAGAAAACTGAGTTTTGCTTTTGAGGTTAGAATTTTTTGGTTTCTGAAAATCGTGTCAAAAATTGTGATTTTCATTTAGTTTTTTAAATGTTTAGATGTCCTCGAGATGTGTAGTTGATAAATACGGAAAAAGTTTTATCACAAAAACTTATTCATTTCCCAAAAAATAAACTATCAATGGGACGGTGTTACTGTGTGACAGACGATTTTTCGCATTCAGGTAGTGCTAAATAATATCGATAATTATAAGTTAATATTTAATATGTTTCGATCAAATTTTTTTCCAAAATTGAGGAAAAAATATTGTTAAATGAAACATAATAATTTATTTATTTATTCATACAATTCTTTCCCAAGTGACTTCAATTTTCTTCTATGCACATATGTCAGTTTTTGTCAGCAGGAAGAGGTTATGAAACACATAACCTAACATTATAGTTAATCCGCATTTTCCTTTACCCATCCTAACATAAAAATACATTTTATTAGTATTGAAATATTTCTGTACCTAAAAATTAGCAAAAAAGTTAATTCTAAACTTTTACTTATAAAATCACTTGCATTTGCCGCTTTACTTATTCAAGATGGGAAAACTAAGCGGTTGGTTCTGATTGGCTCAGTTTTTTTACTTGCGCGTGGCTAGACCATGTATTTATTGAATCATCAAGTACGTATATCTAGGTAGTCTATTCACTAGCGACGGAAAAATAGATGGGGAATTAGATAGGCGCATAAATAAGGGTAAGCAGGTTATCGGTAGAGCAGGATCCATCCTCACGAATAAAAACATATCAAAAAAAGCTAAAATGGCCATACATAATTCCATATTCGTACCAACTGTACTATACGGTAGCGAGGCATGGACCTGTCAAGAAAAGGACAGGAGTAAAATCAACGCGATCGGCATGAAACCTCTGCGCATAATATGCGGAAAAACACTGATGGACAAAGTCCGAAACGAGATAATCCTCAAAGAATGTGGTACAGGAGAAACGCTAGTTGACATATGGGAAAGAAATCAGCTAAGGTGGTTCGGACATCTTGAAAGAATGAAAGATGAACGACTGACCAAGCAAGTGTATAAAGGTAAAGTAAATGGCAGAATGCCCAGAGGTAGACCGCCGAAAGAATGGTTAGAATCTGTAAATGAGACATTGATCCGAAGAGACATAAGAAGTCATAGGAACAGAAGAGCTTGCATGAAGAAATGCATGGACGTAAATGAAGCTAGAGTAGTATGCCAGGACAGAAATTTGTGGCGACAAATAGTTTATAAGCAGAGTGACAATAGAGTGAATGATGCCTGAAACAAAGACCTTGGATACTAATGGGCCCAAGTGGGGAACCATACATAACAATCTTGTGAGGCTCCTCACTTGGGGTGATCGCTAGAGAGATTGATCAGCAACCTGGGTCGGAGCAGTGTTGCGGAGTGAACGTGTTATTTGAATAAATAACACGAAAACTCCAGATCAATCTAAAACAGGCATGCCCAACTCGGGGAAATTTCCTCCGGGAACACATGTTCCGAGTTCCCTACTCTTTCTCCTAGAGAGCGGGAGTGGTGGTAAACGCTTGCGAGAATCTCTCCTCTGTGACGTACGCGGCTACCACGCGCATGCGCCTACCACCATCCCGTTCTTTAGTAGAAAGAGTAGGGAACTCTGAACATGTGTTCCCGGAGGAAATTTCCCCGAGTTGGGCATGTCTGATCTAAAATATCTATACCATAACACATATACCTATATACCTATCTACCTTATACCATATAACGACCTACTTTACACCAATATACCTATCCCACTACTTTCCAACCGAGCAAGTCACGCCTACCCCGAAAGGGAAATGGCATAATGGTATAATAATAATAATAATAATGGTTCGTCAGTTGATCCTCGACCAGTACCCAGTGAGCATCCTGCTCCGCTTCCGTGTTCATGCTTGGCCGGCACCTAGCGATGCCTAACGAAGAATTCGCTCTTCCTAGATCCCAGCCACGTGTCCTATTCACGAATTCTTAAGAAACCTGTTGTGGTTTTCATCGTTTTTGCTACTTCGACAGTATTTACAGTGTTGTGCTTGAATTTTATCATTGGTGAGTTCTTTTTCCCGATCCTGTCAATGAGATCGGAGTCAATTTGAAAAATCATTTATTTTTCTAAATTCACCTTTTCTCTCGATCCTCCCCGTAGGATTGAAACTTGAACCAAAAGTGTTCGGTTTAGAATATTATAATAATAAAATTGGAGTCTAATTAAACTATCATCCTCACAATCCTCACCCTAGGATCGGAGTTTATTTAAATTCTCATTCTAAAAATTAGTTTCCTTTCTCACGATCCTCACCGCAGGATCGGAGAATGATTAAATTTAATTAAACGGAAACCTATACTCACGATCCTCACCGTAGGATCGAAGAATGATTAAATTTAATTAAACGGAAACCTACACTCACGATTCTCACTGTAAGATCGGAGTTTAATTAAATTATCATCCGTAACATCAAAATCCCTTCTCACGATCCTCGCTGTATAATCGGAGAACGGCTAAATTTAATTAAACGGGAATCCACACTCCTCACCTTTATGATCAGTTTTTAATCACATTATCCTAAAAATCGGGTACCCTTCTCACGATCCTCACCGTAGGATCGAAGAACGATTAAATTTAACTAAACGGAAACCCACACTCACGATTCTCCCGTAGGATCGGAGTTTAAATCAACCCCATATCCTAAAATCGTGTTTCATGCTCTATCCGCAACATAGAATCAGAGAATGATCTTAATTGAATTGAACAAAATCCCCATTCTCGATCCTCGGGTTGGGGCGGAGATTGATTCTTAATTCAATTTAAGCTCTCTTTTGCTGTAACATGCTTCATATTTTTGGCTTAAATGAATAACAGCTGTTCATCTACAACAATTCCATGAATTGTGTGGATTCCTTGAATTCCATGAATTCATTTCACTTGAATATTCTTTACAAGTTTCACTTCTACCGTGCGTCTCGAGACACACACGTTTTTTAGAGAATTTTTTATTTGGCCGATGTGCAAAGTTACGCATGTCTAAAGTGCGCATGCGTGTCCATTGCATCGATTCGCAAAATATATATTTTCCAAAGTGCGCATGCGCCATGATTATTCCTGCACAATCTGTTGAATTGAAGTACTTTGCATAAGTCCTCACATTTGAGGTAGGTGTCGCCATTTTGAAAAATGGCACTCAAAATCCGTGTTTCATCAAATGAAGGGACGGATCGAAGAACGGGACGTGCGCTCGATCGCGCCTGAACGTTATGCAATCTCCCGACAATTCCCGCTTGTCCCGTTCGCCTGTGTTTACATTAAAAAAAAGGTACAAATCGTTGATTCTCAGAGAACTTCCAGTGAGAAAGTTTTTCCGTAGGAATTAAAGAATAACTCTGCGCAAAAAGCATATTATTTTGTTTTGTATATCACAAGATAAGTTTCATGTAAGTTTGAAAAATTTCCAACATTTTTCATACACAACCTACGCAGTAACGGCAATTGTTTCCTTAGCGCTCGAGCGCACATCCCATTCTTCGATCCGTCCCTTCAAATGTCTCCTGTTTAGTGCATCCTAGAAGAAAAAAGTTTAGAGAAAAAGAATAGCGGATGAAATCTGCTACAATTTTTGTTTGAAACCTTTTTTTGTAAAATAAATATTATCAGAGTTAAGTGTAATGTTAAGTGTGATATATATATATATATATATATATATATATATATATATATATAAAACACCTGGAATTGAAGTTATTGTAGGTTAATTATTAATTGTTACCATCATTATTATTATTATATTTAATTTACCATATGAGAAGTTGTAGGCTCCGGAAACTACGATCATGATTCCTTAAAGCAACCAATCCCGACGCAACTGACCTTACGCGGCAGACGGCACAGTTGGAGATGACAGTTATATCTCTGGATACTCCTCTGGTGTTGATGATGCTAGGCCATATATAGTGTCGCTGGAATCAAATGAGAGGCCAAGCTCCTCTGCGGCACATCATAGAAACGCCGCAGCATTGACTAGTTTATGCATAAGAGAATCTGTGCTATTTAGAACGAAGCAGGCTGTAGCCAGAACCGTTCTTCGAAGAAGACACTCCAAGCTTAGCAAGCCTCTATCTCTTTTATCTCGAGGAAGGTATATTCGAGGTATGGAAGATCTAGAATGAGGACTTCGATGGATTTTCGTCATCTTGCGTGTGCTTCGGTCAAGTTGCTTCAACTCATCGACGTTGAATTTTACTGCACCAAACGTGTAGAGCAGTATAGGAACGGCCAGTATATTGGTCGCCTGGATCTTATTCTTCCCAGATAATTCGGAAGCCCAAATTTTTCTGAGAATTTGGCGATACCTTTTTTCAGGGGCCGTTTTTAACACACGCATATTTTGTGGTTTCCCCTTGCGGTATTCAAGATATGTATATGTTTCTCCATTACCAAGATGTTGATTGATATTTCCGCCTGTGAGTTGAACATCCTGATCGTGACGCGATGATGTAGTTTCTAGTCTTCCTTGGTGTAGGTGGACACAGGCACACTTGTTCAACCCGAAACTCACGTCAATCGCTTTAGAGTACCTATGTGCTGCTGCCACAAGGATGTTAAGATCCTCTTTTGAAGAAGCAAAGAATTTAAGGTCTTCCACGTATAAAAGGTGGTTGACCTTATATTCTCTTCTGTTCGGCGGGCTGCATAGGTATCAAGAGCTTTTGCCTGAGGCAAAGAGAGAGAGATGCAGAAGAGTATCAGACTTGAAGAGTCTCCTTGGAAGACCCCCCTCCTATATGTGATATAGCTGGTAGTCACTTGTCTTTTGTCAGATTTTATAAAAAATCTTGTCCGCCACAAGAGCATCAGCTCTTTTATGCATCTAACTGTTTTTGGATGCACCTCCAGCCACTCAAGTAGCTTGATAAGTAGCTTATGGTTCGTGTTACCGAATGCCTTACGGTAGTCAATCCAAGCCGTGGACATATTGCGTCGATACCTGATCAAGTCCTTGGTAATACACGTATCTATTAACAGGTTCTCCCTGCAACCAGCCAGCTCTCTCTTAAATCCACGTTGTTCGACTATTGCACTCCATACCAGCTCGATAGATATTAATATCCTCTCTTTAAGGATGCCAGTGAATAGCTTGTAGCTCATGTTTAAACAAGCTATGGGCCTCTAGTTCTTCGGAATTGACAAATCTCCCATCTTAGATGAGGAAAGTAGTAAATATACGAGCTAGATGTTGGTGCGTAGCAGTGCTCCCAATTTGGCTCCCGAACCGCACTGCACATGCGTCACACCAGCAGCCTCATTGGATGGTGATCGCACGCTTATTTGAAATGATTAAATATGCAAATGAATGTTTCACAATTTATAATAATCATAAAGTACAATAAAAATATTATGAATGATTTAAAATTTACATTGGTGAAAAAAGGTATTCCTTCCTTTGAATTTAAAATCAATAATTTATTTGTATAGTAAAGAGTACAATCAAATAATTATTTAACCTTGCATTCTAAAATACTATTTTGTGATCTGAAAATTAATGATTATTATTTCCACAATTACTATTTATTATAAAAAATTGATTTACACAGGTAATAGTTTCAAAAGGGCGCGCCATTTACAGTCAACGGGACTGTCAAAGCAACGCATGCGCAGTTCGTTTGGGGAGCCGCATTGGGAGCACTGGTGCGTAGAAGTGAACTTCTTTCACTGTCTTCCACCAAGAGTTGTTGATTTTATCTGGCCCTGGCGCTGTAAAGTTCTTAGTTCTAGCGATAACTTTATTCACTTCTTCAGCAGTAATTAGTGGACACTCTTCCTCTGGACCGAGCGATCTTTGCCTTTGGTAAAAGTTACGAAAGAGTGATATTTAACTATTAATATTATTATTATCATTCTATAATAAAATTAATGTTTCAGGCTTAAGATGGTTACAGCTCAATATGTCGAAGGCATTTTTGGTTAGAATTGAATTTATTTTTTTATTTTTTGAATAGTATGCACGGGGCTGTCGCGGTACATATTATCAGTCACGGACGCATTATCATAATGCAATCAAGTGATCTGATTAGAGCGTGTGCCTTGACATATTCGGCAAAGCCTGGTTTTTACTCCAACATTCACGGACTGGGTTGCAGTCAAGTGCATGATGCGGGGACATACAGCTTAAGGTGGGATCCGAACCAGCAGAACCTCGGTAAAGGTACATAGAAAAGTTTCAAGAGGTACCGGCTCAGGGATCGAACCCCGGACCTCTTAGGTGAAGTCTGAGCGTCTAACCAACCGAGTCACTGAGGCTTATTATTATTGTTATTATTATTGTTTTTTTATAATCATAGTAATAATAATTATTATTGATAATTTTACTCGTTTCCACACCACCTATGAGATAAAGGGCGCATTTTTTTCTTGTGCTTTCCCCATTAGGCCTAATCCAAATGGAGTGATGGATGGATTGATAGATGGATTGATGAATGAATTGATGGATGGATGGGTTTGAATGAATGAATTAATGGATTCATGAATGTATCGGTGGAGGGATGGATTTTTGGATTATCTTTTGATGTAGTTATTTTGATTTTTGTGATCTGGTCACTTTTTTTCTTTTTTAATTCTCGAATAACCCGTTTGAGCTTCTATTGTGAGACCAAGCTGTTGGGTTTTCTTCGTCACCTAAATCCTCTTCATCCGCAGTTTGCGGATGGTAGCTTCGATTTCTTCATCTCCTCCCTCTTTCTCGGAGTCGCTCAAAATCTCTACGACGTTTGCGCACTCTTGCCCGTTGCAGTCTTGCCTCAGGAGCAGGATCTTGTGTCGTTGTGACAGGAGTAAGGCCAGTCGTGTTTTTTTCCATCCCACAATTGCATTATCAACGTTTTTCAACGATTCTTCACATATAAAACATTTTTTCTCTGCATCAGACATATTGGCAAAATGCAAAACACACAGCACAGAACACGAAAAGCGGAATATCAAGAAAAATGTAAACAGAGACTGAACAAAAAAGGTACGCAAAGTGTGGAATACTCGGAAAAAAATTTAAAGGAGCAAAGAACAAAGATTAAAGGCACATAAAATATTCAACTCATAATTTTTATTTTATTACACGAGTCTAAAAGCAAAGTATTATTGCAGGGCTAGAGTCAGGTATAACAATAAAACTTAGAAAAAACAGTCTCGATTTGTACTAAAATGAGACCACTGATGGGAATCCGGATTCATCTGTTTTACATTGAAAATAACAGCATAAAGTCATCATATTGAAGAATAGGTGACGAAACAAATGGAACTATAAAAAATTGATCTCTAGTTTTTACAGTGTCCATTTAACAATCATTATTACTATGATTATTATTAAAACAAAAACTAATAATATTCCCCATCAGGATTAGGTCTAATGAAGAAACCACGAGAAAAAAACGCATCATTTACTGTATCGATTCCCGCCTCGCACTCTGGAAGAGCCTCGGTGGCCCATGCGGTGAACACTTGCTTAGCAAGGGAGTTGTTCATCTCCGGAGAGTCGTGGGACCGGTACCTCTAGAGAAAAAGGTTCTCTAAATACTTAAGGCTGTTGCTCTTGGTGGTTCGGAACCCACCTTAAACTGTAGGTCCCCCTCCCATCACCAAGTAAGTGGGGGGGGGGGGTGTAAAAGGAATAGGGGAGAGATACAAGAACAATGTAAAACCCTTAGGGGACACATTAGGAGCTTCCATTCCAACTACTTAATCTCATGGGTAGTATGGAAACGAGTACAATATTAACATTAATAATAATTATCACCATCATTATTATAGAAACAGAAATAAGAACAATAATAGTTCAATATTATAATAATATGAATAATGGTGCTAAGAATTAATAATTCATTGATAATAACTTCAATTTCAGGTGATAATAGGGCATTTATGCAGTCGTTATATCGCACGTTGAGGACAATATTGTGACAAATCCATAAATGTTGTTCCTTATAAAAGTCAACTTTCCTGTTAGTTGAGAGTATTTACCGAGCTACCTCTACCCTGTTAGCGAATTTCCGCTTAAAATTCTATGTGATCGAATTTATCAAATTATAGTGTCGAGTTGTCACAGTTTTGATTTATCACGCTGCACCTGTTGCACCTAGAGATGTCCCTCTGCTCTAGAACGATAGAACTCGAAAAAAGGCTATCCAATAGTGGTATTAACTCAAAAATGAACTTTCTTTAGTTGTTTCGGAAAATATTAATTTTTCCTGAAGAAGGCCCGCATTGTGTGCCGAAATGTCGAAAAGTTTATTAAAGAATGATGTTTAAAAACTAGAACCGTTTTTATTTATTTTTTTCTTTACTTATGGGACCGATAGACCGAAAAAAACAATATTTTCCCAAATTTTATTGAAGACGACGGTCGAAAAAAAGGAGAGGCAAATTCTGGAGTTACTACGAAAAATTTGTATTTTGGCGTTCAGCTGCAAATTTCGCTTGGAATCATATTTTTTTACTTGTCACACTATTGTTCTTAACGTGCGATATATACACTACACTCAACATTGAATTTAGTTTTGAAAATATTTATTTCACAAAAAAATGTTTTAAACAAAAGTTGTAGCAAATTTTATCCGCTATAGTTTTTGTTTGGACTTTTTTCTTTCAAGATGCTCGAAACAGGAGATATTTTATGAAATACGAATTTTGGGCGCCATTTTTCAAAATAGCGGCGTGACTTGGAGGGGGGAGGGTGTTAGCAAACTTAGTATGTTTTTCAGGATGTCGAAAAGTACTATATTACAAATTTTCATTTCTCCTGCATTTTTTTCAAGACAACTGCCTTTTAAACACCATGCTGTCTGGCTTATAGGGAAAAGATTCTAAAACTATTCGAACAATTTAGAAAGAGGCTGTGGAGACTATATTCTCGCATTGCTCCACTTTTCGCACGCTTTATTTTTAAATTGACTCCTGCCTTTTGTGTCTTTTTAATCGCCATTTTTTTTCTTTTCCTTGCTTTCTAAATGTTTACATTTTCGCCTATTTTCTATTGTCCCTAAACTACCCTCCCCTCTTTATCCTCTTTCTTTTCTTCGTGCCCAATTCCCTCAGCCATTCCATCAAGTCCGCCATAGGCGTGCATGCGGTCTCCTTGTAGTACTATGTGCCTAATACTCAGCTTTATGTTTGGAAACGTACATTATATTAAATAATTTTATATATAATCACACAACTTCACAATCCCTTTTTTAATTGTAAAGCATCAAATTTTTCTTTTTAAATCAGCAAAGTAAAGCATCAAATAATTAAATAGGTTTTAATTAGAAGCGTTTGTAATAGTAAGCCCTGATAATGAAATAATTTTCTATTAAAAGCCTTCAAAATGAAATATAAGATAAATTCGGAAGCCTTTGAAATTGAAAAAATCTGAAAATGAATTAAAATTTGTATACTTCCAAAATATGGGTGTGGTGGATAAATATGTGGTGGACCCACACTGGTAGTAAATATCCACCTAGAAACACTACCCGAGCCGGGTACTGAGGCAATGAACTTTAAGTTCCAACTGCTATGAATTTTTTTTTTATACTTCCAAAATAAAAGCCTTCAAACTTGAATAAATTTGTAATATGTTGCAAAATGCTAGTGTTTTGCTCAATGGGGTTCAACGCTAAACAGAATCATAATGCACTAAAGGAGTCTCAATGAAAGATACCCATCGTAATGCGTATTAATTTAGTTATCTTCGGTTATCCATGATCAAAATACTAGATTCTTGTTCCCCAAAGCATAATCGCAGAACCTAGAAAGTCGATGATGCGTGGACAGATCTTGTGAGTTTGTAGGGGGGATTTTCTAGGGGTTGAAACCTGGACCCCCATATACATTTAATTTTTCGTGAGTTGATTTTTATCACAAGAAAGCCCTCAAGTGCCAATTTTTTTTATGCTTTCATGGTCGATAACAATTAAAGTTAATTACAGGGGTATATTGATACATAAATATCTCGTGCAGGATACTATCCTAACATCTGTTACAAAATTTAGAATGCTCTAGACACCCCAAAAAATGTAAAGAAACATTTAAATTCAAACAAACTTTAAATTTTTGCAGATAATAATTTTTTAACCGACTTTTCTTGCGCACGTTGCCTAGATTTAAATCGATCAATTCCACATTTAGTACACCTCACGGGGGTCCCAGTGCACTACTTTTAGGCATGGTATTGTTTCTGATTTCTTAAATCATTTTTTTTCTACCCACCCCAGTTGTCAGTTATGTCTTCCAATTGAGTAACTTCGGTGTCTTGCCAGATATTTTGCTCTTTACTTACAAGGTGAACCTACACCTTTCGGAATTTTGTTTGGATTCATACTCAACCCAGTATTAGGTCATTATCAAACTTGTAATATGCTAAAGTAATAAGAGTCGTTTTTTGGCCATGTTAGAAAAAATAGCTTTAAAAAATGCATGAAGTCCCAGTTGGATCAGACGATAACGCTCCGAGTTTGTAAGCGGAAAGTCTGGGCTCGATTCCTGCTTACCTGCATTTTTAGCCAATTTTTTCTATTACAAATTTTTTCATTTTCATCCTAATGAGAAGGTAAATTTTTATGTAAAATTTGACTCCGTCGGTTTTCATCCAATCTCCTCGTTTTGAGACACCCTGGGTGAGAAAAACAATTTTTTCGAAGATGTTTGTATGTATGTCTGTTTGTCTGTATCCTGTAGGCACGATAATTTTCGAAAGATTGATCAGATTGGTTCAATCTTTGGCACACTGTTTCAAGGCATGAAAAGAAAATACGAGTTCGTTAACCAGGCATTTTTGACCAATGGTTCTGGTTATATCCATCGAAAATGCTTTTTAAAAAATAAAAAATTCCATTTTCCAGAAAAACTGCGAGATATGAAAAAAATGTGAAGAAGCAAAATTGTTCATCTCAAAAAGATGAACCAATTTTCTTGTGACCATTTTATTGGTATGACGCATATTTTTCGTTTTAATTGTGAAAAACGTTACTAAAAATAAAAAATTCCATTTGGCGGTCAAATTATGCAAGATATGAAAAAAAATAGTGACAAAAATTGTTCACCCAAAAAAGATCTAAAAATTTGTTATAAATCATTTTTGATGGGACGCGTATGAAGTAAGTGATAAATGAAAAAAATCGTTCGAGCCCTTTCTTTAAAACTCAGATTTTGATTTTTCAAGATGTTTTTTTTCGTGATAAAAATTTTTTATTTTATGTACGCTTTTATTCATGAAGTATAGAAAAAAAGTTCCTATAAATCTGTGTGTCAAACAAAAACTGGGTCTTCTATACAGGGTTTTGCAGCCCTATTTGCGCTACAAAAACCTATGTATAAAAGACCCAATTTTATTATTTAGTTATATTATTTATATTTTATTTAGTTATATTATTTATATTTTATTTAGTTATATTATT
>CAKNXH010057828.1:83828-100140 GCA_932178445.1 Andricus quercusramuli
AGTCGCCGAGAATGAGAAATTTCAAGTTAAGAGTCGTGCATTCTCGGTAATCCTCGGCGTCAACGCCGAACCCATCTTCGTGGCCGCCACCGAAATCAAACGAAAGAGCACGAAGGAGACAGTGAAATCATCCCAGCCGACAAATTTTTGTTGCCGCGGAGCGTGGAATCAAGTGACGGAGTGGGGACACACCGACACACGGCATTTACGTGTGTCGCTCTCACACGGGAGTCGTGGTGGGGGCCGCCAGCTCCCACGATCTGTGAACACTGCTGTGGGTACCTCGTAGTATGTAAACGTCACAAAAGGAGTTTTGCAGGGTGAAGTCTCGAGTCCAATCTTTTTTTCCCTCCTTACCGCGGATCTCGAAGAGTTCCTGAGAGCAGAGGGAATTAGAGGGGTTTCAATTGATCATTTAACTGAAATACTTTTATTGGCTTGTGCAGATGACCTTGCTATCCTTGCGGATACCTCTATACAAATGAAACAAAAATACTGAGATGTTTATTAAAATATTGTAAACAGAATGATCTCATTGTAAATGTAGGAAAGACAAAGATTATAGCATTCCAGAAAGGCGGTCACGGACACAAAAGAAATTATGAGCCCTTCCTCTACGTAGAGGAGAAAATTGAAATTGTTAGTAGTTATATACTTATTTAGGGACCCCCTTTTCGGAATCAGCAATATTTGCGCGAGCAACTAAATCCTCAATCAGTAAGGCAAATCTAGCTCAGGGTGCCTCTATCACACTGATAAATAGATTGAAACTGAACTCATGGCTCCCAGTTAAGAAACTTTTCAAAAGATTAGTATCGAGTACATTATTATATGGAACACAAGTATGTAGTCGTAGATACCTCGATGAAATAGAGAGAATACAGACTTCGTTTCACAAAAAAATATTACACGTAACTCAAAATACTCCTGGTTATGCGATTAGACTAGAGACTGGCTCACGTAAACTAATCTAACGTTTTTAAAATGATTCTAAACATGATAGAAAAAATACTGAGTATGGAAGACGATAGATACCCCAGGCGATGTTTTTAAAGATTAAAGCGTCTGGCTGAAACCCCTTCTGCTGTGAGCAAGTACAATTGGTACTTGCAAGTTTGAAGTCTATTCGAGGTTCTTGAGGAAAGATCAGTTTGGGACGCTTTGTCTTCAATATTTCTTCAGTCTAATAAAATGCGTCTAATAAACTATTACGATACATATTTGTACTCCGAAGATTTACGTAGACTTGAAAGCTCACAACCACTTCAAATCTTACCATCTTTATCACTTTGTGAAGGTACTCAAAAGTACTTACTGACAAAAGCCCCGATTAACTACATAAAAATCTTTGCTCAGATTCGACTAATAAATAGCTATCAAACAAAAATCTATATCAAAGATCAAATGTTTACATTAAATGACTCAGAGATTTGAATGGGTTGTGATCTACAGACGCCAGAACACAGTTACCACCTACTAGTTGAATGCCCATTATATGGAGACGAGCGGAAAAAGTATATATGTGCCACGGAGGATGAAAATACTCTTCATAGTACTTGGCTTAACCTTTTAAACAACCCAACAACTGATTCTATCAAAAAGATATTTTTATTTGTAAAAGCGGCGCTAGAGAAAAGAGAACTCAGATAAATTTAAATATAAGGAATCTTGCTGTAACCTCTTTGTATAGAATGTCTTATAACAAATAAACTATTACAATTATTGATTATTATGATTTTTATAATTTTTTATAAACAATTTTTTCCATATGGGCAATTCTCTATACACAGGGCACTTTTAAAATAAGAAATTTTTTTCAAAATTGTATTTTTTGGTTGAAATTAGATTGATTCATTAGCACTAGAGGGTTGCGCCGACAGAGTATTGAGCTACGGCGGCTGTTGAATATTTTTGATCGGCGGCGGACGGTGCGCCGCCGCGCCGTTTTCGCTTCTTGGCATCATGAAGTTAGCGTTCAGTATTATTTTGACATACATATAGGAAAATATGATAATAATAAATTGGAACAAAATATTAATTTCCGACATAAGATATTTAAATACGTTTATTTGAAAACCTACTCTTCTTATTAAAAATACGTTTATACTTTTCTTTATAAATACCCTACATAAAAGGACCAATTCAATCCTCAAATGTAATATATTCAGATTTCCAAGTTAACTTGGAATTAATCTCAGTTTTGAACTTCAAACTGAACTTTCTAAATAGCGAACTAAGGCCCTACGTCAAATTGGTTCAATTTAGACATTATGTAAATGTAATTTATTAGGATTTCTGAGTTCATTTTGAACCAGTTTCAGTTCGGATTTCTAAACAGATTTTTCTAGAATGCGCACTTAGTTTCTACTTCAATTTGGTTGAATTTTGACATTATCGATTGTAATCTATTCTGATTTCCGACTTCCTCTTGTATTTGTCTCAGTTCGGATTTCCAAACTGAAGTTTTCAAATCTTATTGAAAAATTCCTTGCGAAAATCCTCGTGTTATTTTCGGACAAGGAAAAAACGAGGATATGCAGATTGCTCGAAGAAAACCGCGAGCATGAATTGACTGCCCAGCTAACACAGTTACTAGTCCGAATAGTCACATAATTGTAACAAGATTCAGAAAACCAGTCACTGGTGACTTCCCTGCTGGTCACCCAGTGACAATATATTTCCCATTCAAAGTAGTAACAAATTACAAGCGAAGCAGGTAACATTATCCCGCCATTGTAATCACATGCTTGTAACAAAGTGATGCTTGGAAACGCAACGTGCAATGACAGCTTAACCTCAAAATATACATCTCGTTTCGGAATTATAATTATGAATACTTTTGCAAAAATGTTGGAAAGGCACATAATGACACAATTAAAGAATGTTGAAAGCAATACATTTTTGAAGGATGTTTGGTAATTATTTAAACAATCTTGATTTGCTTAAACAATTTTTTCCCCCTGTAAAGCGTGACAAATTATTACTTTCTGGAATTAATGACACAATTAAAACAATTTAAGAGTCATATTTCTTTTCTACAGAATCTTTAGCAATTTTTAAAATAATTTTTATTTTTTTAAGCAATTTTTGTTTGTTTAAAAATGTTTGTTGATGCTTATTACCCGAAATTCATTTGAAAAATTATTCAGTTTAACGAATATATGATCTGAAAAAATAACTACTCATAACAGACTGCAAAAATGGTTTATATTAATGATTATTAATTGTTTAAATAATTTCAAAGTATCTTAAGCAAAGAAATATTATTCTTAAAATTCGTTAATTGTGTCATTAATTGCTGAAAAGAATAGATGTTCTCGATTTGCAGAGAAAAAATTTTTTTAACAAATAAAAATTATTAAAAAAATTACTAAATATTCTGTAGAAAAAAATATTACTCTTAAATTGCTTTAATTGTGTCATTAATTCCAGAAAGTAATAATTTTTCACGCTTTACAGGGGGAAAAAATTGTTTAGACAAGTCAAAATTGTTTAAATAATTACCAAACATCCTTCAAAAATGTATTGCTTTCAACATTCTTTAATCGTGTCATTATTTTCAGCAAATAATAACTTTTTACAGTTTTAGGGAGAAAAAATTGTTTAAACAAATGAAAATTGTTTAAATAATTACCAAATAAGTTAAACAAGAACTACTACTCTTGACATTCATCAACTTTGTATGATTTATTCTGAAAGATAATAACTTTTCACGATTTACAGAGGTGACAATACTTTAATTGACAAAAAATGTATAACAAGTACTTCTTTTTTCCATTTTTTTTTAAATCGAGCTTTTTCCATTTAAAACCCCATGTTAATTACTTAGTTTTCGACAAATATTTAAGAACGTACGCCATGCCATGGCGTGCCCAACACCCGTGAGTCTGAGCTCTACGTTTTTAATTATTTCTCGAAAAGTAAGGGAGATCCCATTTTTATATTCAAGGGACTTTTAGAGCACATTGTAAGCTATCTATAAAAAAAATTTTTTAATTAAAAATAAATTTTTTTCTAATTTAGTTTCAAATTGTGTTTTTAAAAAATACAACAAGTTTTTGAATCTTTTCGAAAAATATTTCTTTAAAACTGCATCTGATTGTGAAAACTTAAAAAGCTTCATCGTAATAATATTAAAATCATCAACGCTTAATAGAAATTACTAATAATAAATAACATTCTTTAGATGGTTTGACGTGAAATTTCTTAAAAGTTAATTTTATGAAATAAAAATTAAGTTTTTTGTAATATTTTGTTGTTTTCTTCACTATTTATAGATTTATAAAAAAATTCTCCCCTTAAATCGATCCTTCAAAATTAATTAGACATACAATGCTTGTAGTAATTTTTATGTGTAATTTTGATAATTTCATCGTTAATTATAGTTTAAGAAACGTATGCGCTACAAGCAAAAATATAAACAAAATTTTCCAAAATCAAGGTAAAAGCTATTTACGTTTGCACTTTTAAATTGTGCGGGAACTCAAAGAGCCAATGAATGCCTATTACTTGCGCATGCGCACGAAGTTTTTCGTCCAGTAAGATCGCTGCCCCCAGTAAACACGAAGACATCTTAAAGAGCTCTTTACGACATCTTCTTAAAGATGAACGACATCTTCGAAGATATCCCATAACGAAGCTTTAAAGAGTCTTTAAGGTTTAGCTATTACCATCGTAAAGAGCTCTTCGGGATATCGTAACGATGTCTTTAAGATAGAAATAAGACAAAATAACGAGAATTCATAAGATTACTTGAAGATATCGTTATTTTACATGCAGCTGGGGGGTTACGTACTTAGTCCTGCAACTTTAGGTTTATCTCGACTATTTATCAGTTGTATATAAATGACTTTAAATTTAAAAACTTGCAATTTCTGTGTTTTGTATACACAGAAGTGCCTGTTTTTTAATTTAAAGTCATTTATACATAACTGATAAATAGTCGAGATAAACCTGAAGTTGCAGGACTAAGTACGTGACTGCCGAGAATTTTTAGTTGCATTCCAGGCTTGACATTTTGAGGTACTGCAGGTCTATCTTTATTATTTGATTGTTTACACTTAACAATTTTAACTTCTCTAGGCGATGAAGAAAGAATTGAGCTGTTTCCCATTCTCTCCATTTCATTTTATGAGAACATGAGAGAGCTAGAAAGAGGTATTAGAGGTTAGGAACACGACTTGCTGGATAAATCACGTTTAATATTTAGAAAATGTATAGGTACGTTTACTTCCTGATTCACTTTTCTTTTCACAGACTTTTTAAACACTGAATGTACAGGTTGGGAATACATAACGAGGAATACATGACGATATAATTATAATTATTTATCAATTCTCCATATCGCACACCACGTGCTTTTTTTCTTTAAGAAATGTATCGTTAACGATATCTTGAAAGATGTCTTTAAGTTATCTCTGAAAATACATCCCGCGCTTTTCTACAAATTTTCTTAAAGACATCAAAAGACGTCTTTAAGAAACCAGTTTCAGATATCATTGAAAAACTTCTTGACGATGTCGTGAAGATATCTTTTGGTAATTTCTGTAAGAGCTCCTGCGAACGATAAAAATAACGATATCTTAAAGTTATCCCGTGTTTACTGGGCCGGCTGTTACCACCACGTTACTAGTCTGACAGGGAACGGTTGCAAACCAGTCTCCCTAGTAAACTACGGCGATTATGCCGTTACCTGCTAGGAGACTGACATACAAGTAACAATTCCTCTGATAACATGTGATCATTCAGGAACCTTGCAGGATGGTAACAGGTTAGCTGGGTGACTTACAGCCAGCATTCCCTCAAGGGTTTTTTCAATAGGCTTGAAATTTGTTGCTACGTCATTCATGTTGAATTTGGACGTTATGTAAGTAATCTATTCGGATTTCTAAATTCATTTTGAACTAGTTTCAGTTTGGATTTAAAAAATGATCTTTCACGATTTGCATGCGGAGCTCTACAAGGATGGTCAAAACCTTTCCCTGGCTGCTCTTGGGAACAATAATGACACCACCAAACCACCAAAAAGTTGTAGATGCGGTTCAAAACGATCCAACGCGCAGAGCACCCGACAATCGGTCGGCAAACAGTGCCGATCGCCCTAGAGCTCGGGGTGCTGAAATAAATTTAGATGGAAACATGACGAACTGGCGAAACGCCCACATTGAGTAGACGAATCAACTCAAGGACAACTTGCTAGACTGCTACGATGCTAACATTATCCCTGTTCACGGAACCTTCATGGCGCGTATGCACACTCTGAGGTGCCAGAAACACGCAGAGGTACAGCACGTTTCGCATCAGTCTTCGCGAAATCAAGCAGTATACCTCTCGAAAAAGGGATATGTATGCTGAGCGCTTCCCCAACTGCTGTATGAACAAACCGTAGACGAAGAGGAGTAAGCGACATTAAGAACAAGCGCGGAAAGCAGGCACCTCCTGGGAGATGATCGCGATTTCAGGACAAGAACAAACATTAACATCTAGGTTCCTCCTAAGTCCCAAGATCTCGCTGAAATGGATACCTCCCTTCGTGAGGATATCTCGCAAGTTTCCGACCTCTGGACCATCAATTGTTCAGTTTATGGTGCTGCAAGGGATTCGACTGATTCAAATCGAAGAAGTGAAAGAAAATACTAATAATATCAGCATGGAGCTCAGTCTCTACAGAGCAGCCTGCCTAAAAGGCGTGTTGCCCGCTGTGCAGCGTAAAGGCTAAAAGTACCTCGTCCCTGATATATCTCTCGACCTTTTTCTATAGCGTCTTCAGGATGAAGGACGTTAAACTGATCGGCCGAAAATATTTAGCAGCAGTGTAGCCCTCTTTTCTAGGTTTGGGAATGAAGGTCACTCTGCCGTCCTTCCATACCGAGGGCACGTGTTCCAGGGCCATGCTTGTCTTAATAGTTTCGTCAGTGGGGAACGACGAAATCCATGCCCTGTTGTAAGAGCATTGGATAGAAGCCATCCACCCCCGGTGATTTAAAGGCGCAGAAAACCCCAATGGCCCATTCTACCTTCTTGATATCATAGACCTTGGCGGCGAAATTTCAGTCAACCTTCTCTCTCTTGGTCCCAGCCTTAATCCTTTCGGTCGGTTTGAGTTCGCTGAAAATCTGAGAAGTGACCCTCCAATCTTCCTGTTTGTAGATTCTCATGTTTCAATTGTATTCATACTAAGTCGTCTTATAGATGTCCAAGTTTTTGTAGGTCATGTTACTCCCACCAGTAGCTAAGGAAATAAGGAACACCCCCCGCGAAGCCCCGTTTGCAGGTGGAGGCTCTACATACTGAGGAATTTGACCCGGTATCCCAAAGTCTCCTTTAAGATACCTCCTTTGTGATTCCGACGTGTCCACCTCGACTAAGGGGACACGTCGGGGTGTTCAATGATTTGGTAGCCGTAAGGTGCAATTCAGCCCTTGACACGGTGATCACATCATGGCTTGGGAGCATAAGAAATCGCGTTCTTGATATTACAGGGGGCTTTGCTATTATCCCCTGGAAGAATCTCTCCTCATTTTAGGTCCTGCAGACTAGAGTCCGTCAGTTCCCCAGAGCAGCCACACCTCGCAATGCAGTCCCTCTGGTTCACCATCTCCAACTCTTTAGTCCGATTAGACCCTTAAGCCCTCCAACGAGAGCGAATTTGGAATTCCGACATTGCAGTTGGAATAAAATGCTACCGACATTGAAGGGCATGAAAGTGCCTTTTGTTTAATAGTTGGAAAGAGGTGGAGAGAGATCATGAATAATTGTGCACACTTGCCGAAAAATCTGTTGAGTACGCTCGTTGTGAACGAAATCCATTCTCAAGAATGATTTTGGAGAGGGATTTAAAAAAGAAAGTGTAAACTATTCGAATCATTTTTGATTGCTTATCGAGGATTGCATATTGGACAGTCGAAGCCAAATAAAGGGAAAGAGGAAAGATATGAACTGCCAAATCTTGTCGGAAATAATCGTTTGAACAAAAAAGTACAGAAGTTGAAGAAAGTAAAGGAAAGGGATGAAATGCCAGATGTTGTTGAGAGTAAGAATAGTGGAGTCGATCAGTAGTAGCTCGTTCTTATTTTTATTTCATAGCTTTCGCGTTTTATTTCTTAACTTCAGAATATTTTTTGTATATTTGATTTTAGTTTATTCACTGTGGGCGCAAATAACGTCATGTTTAAGGACAAGGCCATGTTGAAGGACATGAAAGTGCCTTTTTTTTTAATAGCTGGAAAGAGGTGGAAGAGATCATGAATAACTGTGCACACTTGTTGCGAAATATGTTGAGTATGCTCGTTGTGAACGAAATCCATTTGCAAGAATGATTTCGGAGAGGGATTTTAAAACAGAAGGTGTAAACTATTCAAATCTGATTATAATTTTATGAATTCAAGGACCATACAATAAAATAAACTCCAAGATGCAATAGTAGAAAATAGATCCATTTATTTGCACAATGGTAGAATTTGAACGGCGCCTGTAACATAAGTACAAAATAATGTTGAACAATGAAACATACTTGTACATATATTATTGTCTACGCATAAAAGATATATATGTGACGTGCGCCGAAGAAAGGGGGCTTACTCTGGAAAGCGAGATTTTTCAGGACGAGCGGTCGAAGTCGACCTGATAGACGCGACTTTTAGAAGAGAGGGAAGACCACGAAATCATCCCTCTCCACTTGCCACTACATTCTCACGCATATAGCGGCGCTGCTCACGGACGGGGTATAGATGAGACGCGGAGATGTAGTGGTGAGTGGTGGGCGGTGTTTCACGGGATCTCGAGCGAAAGCACGATTTCTCGGGTGCCTATCAACTCAATTATTAGCAATAATAACGCTCGGAAAGTTTTTTCGATGGTTTCATTAAAAAGAGCAACTCAAAAACTATCGAAAGGTGTAAAAACCTCGATTTCGATTTTTCCAGAGTAAGCCCCCTTTCTTCGGCGCACGTCACATATGTCAATTTAGTACCTTTCAATACTCCTCCTTAATTATTTTACCTCTCAGACGTTCGAAGATCCTGCGAGACAAAAGCTTAGTTAGAATGTCAGCCAGTTGATCAGTACTCTTAATATGTTTTAGTTTAACTGTCGCTCCAATGTGTTCTTGAATAAATTTCCTTGGAATATCGATGTTTCTTACCCTTTGTTATTTTGCCTTCATGAGTATTTTGAAGCATGTGAATAGCGGACTGATTGTCAACACATAATGTTGTTAGTTTGTTCAGATCTAAGAATCCTATTTCCGATTCGTCGAATCCAGCAGATGTCATCTATTGACGAGACCACAGCTCGATATTCAGCTTCAGCGGTTGACGTTGCTGCAAGTCGCTGTTTCTAAGCATACCATACAATAGGACCTCCTCGAACAACAAGAACTCCATTAGTTGAATGTCCTGTGACATTCCATAATACGAATTCGTATAGGCAATGAGTTTTGTATCTCCACTGAAAAATATTCCATAATGAACAGTCCCTTTAAGACACTGAAAAACACGTTTGACCATCTTCCAGTGACTTTTCATCGGTCTGAAACGACTTAGATAGTTCACACTTTAAGGTTCAGACTTTTACAACGGTTTGTCGTTCACAAAATTTTATCCAACAGTCACCATGCCACGTTCCATCGGGGTATATATCATTTGACGAGTCATGTAAGTCATCAGGATCATTATTAACTGAATTGTCAGACGATTGATCATCATCCGAGTTTTCTGAGTCGGAGCTTTCAGATTCAGAGATTTCAACTCTCCTCCTGAACTTTCATTTTGATTTTCTTTCAGCGGAACTTCAAATTCAGTGTAACCTTTTTCGACTCCAATTTTCTCATCAAAAATCACATTGTCAGAACTAACAATGTCATTTTCATCAGATATATAAATTCGATAGCAGGATAAGTCCAAATCATAACCGACAAAAATTCCTTTCTTTGATTTCTTTCCAGTCTTGGCTCTTTTATGATCTTGAATTAGTACATAGCATTCAAATTCAAAAGTTCTTAATTTTCTGATATCTAATATTCGTTCAAACTATAGTTCAGCTGGACTTCGGCCTTTTAGTGAGCTTATTTCTGTCTGATTCAAGGTGGAAACTGCATAGTTAACAGCTTCAGCCCACATATTTTCATTTAAGTCTCACGCATGTATAGCAGAACGAGCTGATTCAACAACTGTACGCATTTCTTTTTCAACTCGTCCGTTTTGTTGAGTGAGGTGTATAGACATTTGATCTGGTATGAAAAGTTCCAAGTTCTTCCAGAAGTTTTTTTGTATCAGCATTTTTTAAATGATTTTCGAGCATCTTCATAAAGACATCGAGTTTAGCGGCAGCTTCGTCTTTTGTTTTTGAAAAATAAACTGTTCGGAAGTGGGAGAAATCGTCTTTAAACAAAAGAAAATACTTGGCTCCTCCTAAAGACTTAATATTCATTTCACACAAGTCGACGTGAATTAAATCCAAATAGCAACTTTATCAATGTAATTGACATTATTTTTATTTAAAATGTCTCTGACATACTTGACATTCGGGTGAGCAAGTCTTTCGTGTCAAGTTTTAATAGATGTAGTCAACAGACATTTTGCAGACTTTTCTCGACTAAACACCATTTTGTACAGGTTTTCATCACGTTCAGCGATTGCTACGACTTCTTGTTCATTTAGAGTTTTAAAAATAGATTGATTTGAATTTGCAGTCTGCACATAGTCTTTATCTAGCATTTGAGTAACAGAAAAAGGTTAAATGTCATCTTTGGTACATAGAAAACATTTTTCAGAACAATTTGATACCACTCTTCACCATGAAAATCTTCTAGTTCTACATCGCCTATTCCAATGCCTTTCAATTTAGTAGCAGGCTCTTCAAGTTCAACAAAATTAATCAGCCAATCCCTACGAGAAGTCATATGCTGTGTAGCAGCAGTCTTGATACCACGAATTTATTGCAGTCGCGTTTTGAATTTATGTCATTTATATTTGCAGTCGAAAAACTAACAGTAATAAACGCGCCACGATTTAACTTTTTTAAATCATTCTTTTCAGACTTGTCCTTTTTCTAATTATTGCTTTCCCCAGAATTTTCTTTAGAGAAATCTTTGGAAAAATGACCTTTTTGGTTACAGTTATTGCAGGCATGATTATTTTTACAATAATCTAAGTAGTTCGCGCATGGTTTATTTTTACAGTATTTCTTTATGTGCCCTTTCTTACCACATTTAAAACATTCAACAGACGAATTTGACGAGTTTCCAGATGAATTTCCTTGCGAGAGTGGCTTTCCAAATTTCTCACCTTGCTTTGAGATGAGAGCATTTTGAAATACAGAGTCACTTGAATGTTCGCTATCATTCAATCTATCCTCTTCTAAGCGTAGACGTTCAAATAGTGTATTAAGATTTTTGTCGATGCCACTTACATTGTCCCAGGCAGTACGAAAATGATAGAGTTCAGGCGGTAACATTCCCAAGATTCTCGTCATAATCCAGCTCTCTTTGACCTCTTCACCTTCAGCAGCTAAAACTTCGGCATATTGTTGAATCATCATACAATGTTCAACAACTGACTTACTGGTATCATACTTAAAACTAAAAAACTGTCTTTGTAAACCTTCAACTGTAAGATTAAGACTTTTTACCATACAGGGTTTCTAAATTATTAAGCATCTGATATGCCGACGTGCAATTTGCAATTTTCTTAGCCATATTGCTGCTTACATTTAAATCTAAAAAGTTTGAGCCTCAATATCTTGCTTAACCCACGTTCTAACGGTTTCGCTTGTATCAGGCCCTTCAGGCTTCACTTCTACTCCGGTCGCAATCATAAAGAGATTTTTCGATTTTAATGTGAAATTTAACTTAAACTTCCAAGAAACGTAGTTTACTTTTCCTAAAGAATCCTCAGACAAAGTTTCCATTTGTGACTTAATCGAATCCATGTTTAATGAAATCACCTAACCTCAAATTTTTTAAGGAAAATACGCAATACTGACTTATTTGACTAATAAAACAAATTTCAAGAACGCAATTCTGACTTAATAGACTTTTACAAGAATGCATACAACGCAACTTGACTTATATGACTATACGTTGACTGACGATGTGGACGATGAATCCTCGCTGATAAAACTGACGACGGACCTGTCATTGAATCGATGAAACAGGCGAAGCATTCCTTTGCCCATAACCTGATCATAATTTGATTAATTCAAGGGCCGTACAATAAAATAATCTCCAAGATGCAATAGTAGAAAATAGATCAATTTATTTGCGCAATGGAATAATTTGAAAGGCGCCTGTAACATAAGTATAAAATAATGTTGAACAATAAAACATAGTTGTACATATATTATTGTCTACGCATAAAATATATATATGTCAATTCCGTACCTTTCAATCAATTGCAGAAACTTGTTTCCATGTAAGAATTCGGCAAATCAGTAATTTGAGTGATTTCTAAAAACTGCCACGTCGCTGATAAAAATTCCTTTTATTTGGAAGATCCATGATCCAACAATGCATAAGGATAGAATATTTTTCGTTGAAGATGGATCAAAACGGATAAATAGGATACCATCTCACGGATAGATAAGGATAAAAAAGTTCGGACTGAAACGAATAGGAGCAGATTAAATTCCACTTCACGTCTTGAAAATTATTCAAACGGATAAAGATTTGGAAATCTAACAAAGGATAGAACATCATTGCAAAGGATGCAAAGTGCTCATTCAAATGAATAAAAAGTTTCTATTTGTTTGAATCCGCTAATTCATATCCTTTTGAATCCGTTTACTTCCAGCAGGGTAACAGAAATGGAGGCAGACATTATTCTTAAGTGGGCACAGCAGGAAGGTCGGGAAGAAAATGTTTTGAAAAACGTCCAGAAAGACATAGAATTAAAGAGAAAAGCAGAATTAAACGAAGATAACGCTAAAATTGAAAACTGGCTATACTGCAAACTGTCGCGCTTTGTGATAAAATTCAGTGGGTAAGGCTTCAGTGCGGAATTGTGGGGAAGGCAGGGAATGAAGGTTACCAAAAAGATAGATTACAGATTTTGTGGGAAAATGGAAGAGATGGTACACAGATGGGTGTGTGAAACAGCGAGAGATTGAATAATTGAGAAATGGGTATAGAATGTAGACGTTTGGTTAAAGGGGGAGTCAATATTTTATTGACAAATAGTGTCAAACATTGAGTGGAAAACCGATCCCTGCTCTATGCAGATATGCAAGAGAATTCAAATTGAAAGCCAGGGAGAATATTGTGATCAAGTGACATTAGATAAGTAAGGTTTAAGGAAAATATTATCATTTTTTCCCCTTCTACTAGTATTTTTTTTAATATCTCGTGAACAAATTGTACTCTTTTCAACGATAAAAAATATAAAAAACTGAAAAAGGGTTCCGACAATTTTATTGGAGTTTAAAATTTAACTAATGCATAAAAGTAAGTCTAGGTCTCTGAAATTTCAAAGTTGAGGTAAAATAAACAATTATTTTAGAATTAGGGTATCGTTTTCACATAGCGTACGTAGTTTCTGGATAAAAAAATAAATAAAATGATAAAATCAACGCCAATATATACAAATGCGAATATAAGTGTCAAAACGTTTGACATTGATTTAACAAAATGCCACCTGTAAAATAATCATGCTTCGCGTCATCGAAATTGATGACAATGTCTCTAAAAATCTATTGTAAATATAATCAATTTTAATTACGAAAAAAGTTAGTAAAAATAACGCTTATTATTCCTAACTAATAATACAGCTGTAATCACTAATTTTGTACTTTTTTGTTGACGTCGATACCATTTCGATCACTTCCCTAGAATCTTCTTCCTCACTATTCGATCCATTAGACTCTTTACCATTTATCAGTTTCTTCCTTTTTAAACCAACACCGAACATCTCCCGAAACATCATTAACTGAACTATTTCTACTTCCACATTAGCGCCTGCTTTCTTCAGAACCTGAATAATCGACTCTTCATCTTTTTCTACAGCTAGAGCTAATGGTGATTCACCCATATCAGATTTCGAATTTACATCTGCTCCATGTTTTAATAGCAGCTTTACGACAGATTTCTCCCCAGCTTCGATTGCAAAATGTAGCGGTGTGTATCCAAGAATTGAACTGTTTGAAGAAATATTAGAATCACTGTAGTCTCCAAAAGCGAAAAGTCGTTCAATCTGATTAGGAACTTTGACAGATGTTGAATTTAATCTCGCATTGATATCTGCGCCTTTGTCCAAAAGCAGTTGGACCATTTTTGCATGGCCTCCTCGAGCGGCAGTGAGAAGCGGGCTCGAAAAATATTCAGTCTTTTCAGATATTCTTGATCTTCTGAAAATATTTTCAAATAAAAAATTTTATTTTAGGAAATTCGTGATTAAATTAATTTAATTGTTAATTGTTAATGCAAATAGTGAAAAAATGTCAATTTTTTGCCTTGCATTTTTTATCTACTAGAACATTTTTTTCTTTTTCTTGCCATCACTTGGATTCAATGCAGAGGTATAAGAAAAGAATATCGGTTTTACTTCTTATCTTCTTGAAATTATATTGCCAACGATGTTTTCTAACAAAATTTTGCCATTCATCAATATTTGTTGATCTTACAAACAAGTTATATAAACAAAGGCACATTTTAGGCATTTTCGGGCGAAAAGAAATAGTTTTTTTTTAATCTTGTAGGAATAGGTTTGTTTCACAATTTTAGATAAAATATTTTTTTAATACATAATTCTAATCTAAACTCAAGGTGCGTTTTAAATTTTTTTCTCTGTTGAGTCATTCAAAAGAAAAAAAATATTGATAATTGAAGGCGGGAAAACACCTATTTAAGTTGGTGTCACGTGGATGTCATGTGATTCAGAGGTTCTCATAATTATCAATGTGACGATGTGGCTTTGATGACAAATAACGAAACTTAAATTAAAATACTCCGATACCATAAATATATATATTTTCAGTAGATTTCCGCTATTGGCTAGTACGAAACAAAACATCGGCCCAGAAAAAGATATTTGAGAATCACTGACACATAAGCTGTGATTGGTGTAAAATCGGACCCCTTTGGCGTCAGAGAGCGGGCTCTCCAATCGACATCGTGATAGAAAATTCATATTCATTTTCAATTTTATGGGCATTTTTAAAATTAGAATTTTATAAACTATTAGATCAATTCATTGGAAAAGTGATGTCTGACTTTGGAAACAACCCTATTATATTAGCAACTATGTTTTCTGGATAAATTTTGCCACTCATCAATAGTTCTTTATTTTATAAACAAATTGTATAAACAAGTTAACATTTTAGGCGTTTTCAGACGAAAAGAAATAATTTTTTCTTCTAATCTTGTTGGAATTATATTGCCAACGATGTTTCCTGGAAAAATATTGCCATGCATCACTAATCCTTTATTTTATAAACAAATGTAAATTACATACATTTATAGACAAAAATAGATGATTTTTTCTTTTATTATTCATTAAATTATATTGCGAATTATGTTAATAAATTTTATTAATTCCATTTCATCACAAAAGTTTGTTCAAGAACATCATTAACAATATAATTTTAGCAAGACTAGCAGAATGAACGATTTTTTTCTGTCTATAAATGTCTGCAATGTACATTTTTTATATAATTCGATTACAAAATGTGCAAAATGTACAAACAAACAAATGCACAAAATGTGCATTTGTTTATATAGTTTGTTTGTAAAATAAACAAAAATTTATAAATGGCAACTTTTTTCCGGAAAGCATCACTGCTAATATAGTTTTAGCAAGACTAGAAGAAAAAACGATTCCTTTCTGCCTGTAAATGTCTGCAAAGTAAGTTTGTTTGTATAATTTATTTATCAAATTATTTAATAACATCAGACCATTGGCCACGTATTACCTAACGATGAAAGTAAGCAATTGAGCGGTTGAAGAACAACTGACTTCCGAAAATACAAGAACAGCGTTATTGTTATTGTCGATTATTTATTAATAATTTTTAAAAATAAAAATTATCATAACTTTACAAGTTAAGAGTGTTTTACTTTCTTAAACCTCTGTGCAAGCGAGGGCCGCTATAAGAAAATCGACATTCTTTCGCTATATATACAGTGAGGCCAAATTCATAGTAGTCATAGTCATAAGTGCGAAAGAGATGCTCTTATGCGCCATCTACTAGTGTCCCACTTGCACTCACGCTTCCCTATGACTACTATGAAGTTGACCTTACGGTATATATATACAGGGTGTTTTTTTTAACTTGAGACAACGAAATATCTCAAAAAATACGCATCCTACGGAAAAAATGTCTG